>CM075855.1:43254555-43489861 GCA_037975125.1 Latrodectus hesperus
CAGTATGATGGATTAATGTATTTCT
Organism: Latrodectus hesperus; assembly: GCA_037975125.1. Classification (NCBI taxonomy): domain Eukaryota; kingdom Metazoa; phylum Arthropoda; class Arachnida; order Araneae; family Theridiidae; genus Latrodectus; species Latrodectus hesperus. The sequence continues at coordinate 43,254,581 of CM075855.1, forward strand.
TAGTTATTGAGAATATAGTTTACGTTTGCTTTGCGCAAGCGCATAGGAAGTAGCCTGGTAACTGAAACACTCACCAAATGTTTCATTTATTGTCAAATATGATTTCTTGTAAGTTAATGACATCATGCAGTAAGATTAATGTTGATATATCCACATTCTTTTTTAAAGTAAAAGGTGATATTTTTCAAAATTGGCATTTTCACGAAAAATAAATAACGTTTTCTATTTGCCTATAAAATAGTTAATGTGTATGCAATATGTTTCTAATGAGCATTTTATCTAAACTAGTTTTAATTCATCTGTTAATTTTGGTAAATATATAATAATGTTCAGAGTGTTTAAATGTTGGCCACATTTTCACAATATACATAATTGGAACAGGCCGGAACCATGAGTATTATTACGTTTTTCATTACTCATTTCTCTTAAAGTTAACTGAGCTTTAAAAATGATTCTTGTAATACATTTTGTACTTAATAATAATTTAATTTTGATTTCCTTCTTTTGTAGACAGATTTAGTAGATACATATAAATTACAACGATAACTTTTATGTTGATAAAATTAATAATATTGTGAAAATAATCGGAAATACTAATTTATTTCATTTAAGTTAAATAAAATAAATCAATGCATTTTATTTAATAAAATCTTTTTGTGTGAATAAATTGGAAATCTGTGGAAGGCAACTTCGTATGAAAAATCTACACAATTGATAATATAAATCACTATAATATAATTAATTTATAATAATATAGTTAATTTATAACATAGTTAGTTTGATAATATAGTTAATTTATAATAAAGCAAATATATGAAAAAAAATTATGAATTATATATACATATATGTTAGATAAAACATGAAAAACAATAAAACTAGTTAGACATAATTTGAAAATCACTGAGAGTACACAATGCAAAGAATAGGAGGAAAGCATAGGGGCCACGTCTTCATCAGGAGGGAGATGGTCAGCTATGCAACATAAACACTCTTTCTGAAATGCACGGAGGGCAAATATAGTATTTTTTGGTATTGTATTTTTTTTGCCTTATATTATATTATATTATATATATATAACCTTTACGTATGATGAAGATTTTATAGTAGATTTACATCTATATCATACATGATATGCCTAACGTGACGTGATATACATTTTGAAATATTAATTCTTGCTACATTATAGAAATAAATTTTTCGCGTTATTCAAAAACAAAATGATATAACTATTTTTAAACTAAGTAAAAATGCGTTGAGTTTCTATTAATATAGGTAAATGAAAGGTATTTTATACTTTTAGCATATAATCCGAAACTATTTCTCGTGTAAATGTTTTATTCAAAATATGTAAAAGCTAGTCGAAAAATTAAATAATTTATATGTATTCTCGGTGTCTAATTTTAAACTAATTTTGTAGCTATAGAAAAATTTTATTATTTATTTAAGTATGTTTGTTATGATCTGCAAATTATAGAGAGTTTCAATTAATGCAAGCGCTTAAACTGCGGTGTATATATCTAAACTATTATGCATAATATTTTAATTTTAACTGTAAGAAATATGTAAACAGAAGTTTAAAATAGCATATTTTAATTTTAAATTAAACTGAAGTTACTTTAAATGAAAAATTTTCTTAGTAATTAAAACTTTCACTTCACAAGTGTATTTATTTTTTAGATAAGATATTTAGATTATTTCGATTCAAGACAAATTGGAATTCCAAATTTTATAATCACTAAAAATACATGTATAATTTTTTCGTCACATATAAAAGTACAAGGAGCAGAGATTTACTAATTCAAGAAATATTTTAATATAATGTAGTTCACTGTAAATTCTGAATGAGAAATGAAGCAGTTAGAAATAAAATAAAAATATTTTAGATAATTATGATAAATTACCAATATATTAAAAAAACACGGTTTTCTGTTTCGATTCATTCATAATAATAATAACTTAATGAATGGAGTGAAATAATTTCAATTTAAATAAGTGTAATCCTTTAAATTACTTGGTACCATGATTGAATTCTTATTTTATTTTTACTATGCGGGAATTAGTTTAATGAATTGGAAACATAACTCATTCCTTTAACTTGAATAACATTTAATTATTCTCAAGCAAATTTCATTAAATACTTTAGTATAAAAAGGAGTAAATATTAAGAAGGATTATATTTAAATATACACAATGTTAGGCAAAATTATTAATATAGTTAATTATGTTAATATAGTAAATGTGTCTTAAAATTTGAGGCAAATTTATGATAAGATAGAAATTTAAATGTTTTTTTCTATAGTAGAAAATAGAAGCAATTTATTAACCTAAATAATATGTTTTGTTTGCTGATATATTTCCCTTAATTGTTTTTAAAAATCCCCTATATTACATAGAATTATATAATATGCAATATGTCTATGCCAGAAAAAACGAGTTATATCTCATTTTAGGGTAATTTGATCAAGCAGAGCTGGTTATAAAAGGAAATGGCAGCTAACAGACATCAGAATTTGCTGGAGTATAGAATAAAAATGTTTTGGCCAAGAGTTTAGAATTCTTTGTTAAGAATCTACTTAAAACTTCAGAAGTCTCCAGATAATTTAATAAACCAGATCAAATCATAAAGAAGAGTTAGAGCTGACGGAACTCAGAGTTTGCTGTGACATAAAGCAAGATATTATTTATAGAATAATGTGATTATAACTTTAAGGTCAAAACTTTCTCTCATGAAATGTAATAACAGATTTTTTTCGGGTTGTTGTCTGCTGTTAAGGCTTGTTACAGAAGTAAAATGTAGCCACATAAAGAACTTTATCTTAAGCTGTTTGAGCAGTACATAGAAGTATAAAAGAAAGTATTTGAACCAATGCCAACAATTTTGCAAAGTTTTAAAGTTTTGAAGATTACCAGATTTTACTTGAAAACTATCTACTTTTTAAATTTGTTTGAATGATTTCTAAAAAATTTAAAATTGATTCTAAATAACTATTACAGTAATTATTACTTCGTACACACATGAAAAAAATATCTATAAATCAACTACTTTTCCCCATTTTTTAAATGAATAGTTTTAAAAACTTATAGAAACAATTTTGCTTAAAGAAATGGTTTGAATTCTATATATATATATATATATATATATATATATATATATATATATATATATATAATATATATATATATATATATATATATATATATATATATATATATATATATATATATATTTTCTATAAAATAATCAAAATAATACAATTATCACTTGCAACGGATCGTAATAATACGCTTTATTTTGTTTGATTCTGTATTTTTATAATTTATATGATCGTAAAGTATAAGCATTCAATCTTCGGGATACTTTTGATTTAATAATTTACAATAATGAATGCAAAGCAACACATTGAATATTTTTTGAAAAATCAAAATATATTATAAAACCTTTGTACCATTTGTAGATTTTGAATTCGAAAAAGCTTAAATATGAAAATAATTTGCATAATATACATTATGATACTTCTATATAATGATAAACTTTCATAATTACAAGTATTATTTTTTTATTACTATAGATTTATAATATTTCAAGGCATTGAATTTCAGATGATTTTAAAAAGAAAAACTTTATATATTTTGTGTAATAATGTCTACAATCGTTTTGTTTATATTGCTGAGGAAGAAATAGAAATTTTTTTTCGAACGAAATGAATATCTGATTTTAAACATAAAGCATTTTTTAAATATCTTCTTTATAGGAATGCAGATCTTTATTTACCGTATTATTTTAAGTTTTTCAAAATGCCTGCAACAGATAGAAAGATTTTTAAAAATACTTAAATTTCATATAATTTTTATGAAGTTAAGGCATTGATACCAATATCACTCACTTAGTAATTTAAAAATGCTTTTCACTTTGATTTTGAAGTTAAATCATTCATAGTTATACATTACTGCCAGTTACATTAATGAACTGTTAAAAAATTTGGTATTTATTTACTTTTACGTTCTCAATTGGAGTTTTTCTCCATTATTGCTTAGGTAATAATTTGTATCAATTAGTTACTAATTCCAGACTCAATAATATAAATTTTGCAAATCATCAATTTAAGTTCACTAATATAAAAGAGAGTTTTATGTATGCTGTATGCTTTTTTATAGTGTTTACAGTTTTGTGTTTTGACAACTTTCACTGGGGAAAATGTTCTTATTTAAACTGAAATAAAGTTTTACGTTAATAATTATGCATAATAAAGCAATTATTGTTAAATCTTCCTTTGAATTAAAATCAAAATTTTTTAATTTGTCGATATTGTATCATTTTCAGTTGTTGGAAATCATCACGATGCCTTTTAACCATCATTTTTACAATTTCTCAAAACTTACTTTCAAGCTTTCCTTATAAAAAATTTATATTTAAAAACAACAGCTTTACTATTTAACAAAAAAAAATTCTTATTATCTTTTGGAATATTTACTAAGTAAATATTTCATATCTGTTTTGTTGTAGGAATGAAAAATTTCTGTTTTTTTAAAATTTTATCTCTCTTTTCGTAATATACAACAGTGAGTGAGAGAGAGAGAGAGAAAGTGAGAGAAAGAGTGATAGAAAGTGAGAGAAAGAGTGAGAGAAAATGAGAGAAAGATTGAGAGAAAGGGAGAGAAAGAGTGAGAGATAGAGAGAGAGTGAGAGTGAGAGAAAGTGAGAGAAAGAGTGAGAGATAGAGAGAGAGAGAGAGTGAGAGAAAGAGAGAGAGAAAGAGAGAGAGAGAAAGAGAGTGAGAGAGAAAGAGAAAGAGAGAGAGTGAGAGAGAGAGAGAGAGAGAAAGAGAAAGAGAGAGTGAGAGAGAAAGAGAGAGAGAGAGTGATAGAGAGAAAGAGAAAGAGAGAGATGCACATTTCTAGTAAACACTTACACATTTCTAGTAAACACAATTCAATAGGAGATAGATTTTCAGGTACAGTTTATTTATCGTTCATTAATAACAAGCTATAAGTCAGAACTGTACCGATGACTGTTAGTATTAGACTTCTTTTGAAAAAAATCAAATTGCATGCAGATAAAGTGATATGAATCTTGTCCGTTAGAAGTTCGTCAAGTCCAATTTTCTTCGAATTCAGGCTAAGTAATGATCTTTTCTCAAATTTCCTCCAAAAAGTCGTCATGAAGTTAGCCATATCTATTTCCACTTGACTGCCTGCCCATGTTATTGCAAATAAAACCGCAAATGCTAGTAATAAAGTGTATATGAACAAAACGATTACGAGGGTATTGGCCTGTTTCATGTCATACATTGCAAATAAACCGACCACACAAAAGAATGCCCAGAAATTAGCAGCATAAACAAAAAATATTGGAAAAGAAAACAATCTTTGCATTATGATCAAGTTGTCAACAATTTTTACTTTTTCTCCAAGCAATTTCATTTGTTCATGATAATTTAAAGCTTCTGGTGGACAATTATCAAGAAAGTCAGTCAATAATTTAATATTATGACAGAATATGTTGCACGTACGGCAATACAGCAAAGTGGTTATACACGCCGATGTAGGATAAATATAACTTAATAATAAAAATTTGATGTACAAAACTAAAGTTTCCATTTTATTATCAAAACGGTATCCAAAAGTAAAATATCTCACATTCATTGTCTCTTCTTTAAAGTAACAAAGGCTGAAAAATGCTTGTAAAAAAAGAAAAAAGTATATCATAACCATGATAGCCATGTATTTTTTCTTATTTATATTTCCATAAGCACATACAAGATGTCTTAGTAGTTTGATTATCTTTTTCTGTCGAAATTTTGTTGATAGCCATGAGCAAACACTGAAAGATAAACACAAATTCGTGATAATTAATTCTTGCCAAGGAATACTTCCATGAAACATTTCAATGCAAAAAAGAAAAAATTGCTCTGTAAACGCATATAACACAAGCAAAATAAGCACTCTACTAATAGTTTTCTTTAATCTGCACTGAGTTCTACACTGGATGAAAAAATCACAAAATAAAATTTCAAGTAAGAAACAGCTCTTCAAACTGAGTTTTGCCATTATTTTGGCTAGTTTGCAAGTTTTAACTATATTTGAATACTTTTTTTCAACTTTCTCAATATGCTTTTATTAAATAATGTATTTTGCCTTAATACTGCGACCTCCCGAATTCAAAATTCACAAATTGAAATATTGTCACAATACTTCAACTTCTTATTTGTCTCGTCATTTGATGAAATCGATGGTGCTAAGAAGAAATTGCTATTGCAAATTTTACCGAGGGAATAGTATAATTTCGTAATAAATATTAAATTGAGTATTCACATTTTATTTCTTATAAGTTCCCTTGGAATATAAATGATCTAATCAATTACTATTGCAAGTACAAAGTTGCTGCATTCATTTAGCTGACGTTGCAGAACATTTCTTAAGTAAATGATTTAAGAGACGGAATACGTTCACTCAAGAAAGGTAATATATTAAGGATAATTTATGTAAATAAGTGCCAGAAAATAATTACGTTCATAATAGATAAAGTTAGCCGATATACTGGTAAAATAAGTGAGAAGGAAATTAAAATGTCTTGCACGAAATAAGGAAAATTTCAAGCTTATGCGCAATTTCCATGATTTATTTCTCAGTTTGTCAAAAATATCACATCTTTTCCAGAAAAAAATATATTTTAGGTTATTGATTTATTTATTATAGTCTAAATATGCATTTTACTTCTTAATTGAATACAAAGTAAAAGTACTTCTATGTTATATCAGTTTCAAAAAATAGCAAATTTCGCTATTTGAATTAATTTATCAACTGTTATGAGACACATAAGCAATTATAAGATGTAAATATGAGGTTTGGCAATTTTCTTATAGATTATGGGTTTTATATCTAACATTTAAGTTTCATTAATATATGAAAATTACTATTGATTTTAATTTTTGTAAATGTCAAAAAATATTTTTTGGTATTATATACAGTGAATAGATTATAGAAAAATGAAAAGATTTAAAAATACTCTGAAAAATGAGTAACAGAATGGCATAAATGGGAATTGATTCAAAGAGTAGGATACAGGGCGTTTAGTAAATATAATTTTTGACGAAACATTGACCTTTGATTTTAAAAATATAATCCATTTAAAACAAATTTAGATATACATTTTGATTGATTTCCACATTAAATAACTAAATTTAATGAACTTTAAATAGTTAACAGCCAACTGACATGTATTTTCAAACCACAGATGAGATAACAATTTTTAAATATTTAAATTAACATGCCCTTACACGCACACAACATACTTCTGCTTCATTAATTTTTAAAAATATTTAAAATTCCAAATAAATATAGTATTTTAATATTTATTAATTTTTTTCATCGTTATAATGTTTTATTATTGTTATTATTGACAAATTTTAAACAATGTGAAACATTTAAATATTTAATAAGCAGTTTATTAGTTAGGACTATGTATGCATAAACAATGCACAGTATAATGTAATAAGACTTTTATTAAATATGCATATATTAAAAATATTATATTTTTTGCAATGCCATTTAATTGTATTACAGGGTTATCAAAATTAAACGATCCTATTTCAAAGTTGACAACCGGAAAGAAAAAATTCCCCAGAAAGCCATGAAACTGTTTAAAACTTATTGAAGAAATGGGAATTTGAATCAATAAAAAAATAGTTCAAGTTTTCATTATGCATTTTCAAGTTCAAATTCTCATTTCCTCAATCAGAAAGCAATCACATTTTCCAAATATGTTTGCTTTCTGATTGGAATTATAATTAGTCGTATGACTGAGTCTGCATTCTTGTATGCTTGGAGAACTCCTTTTCCCAAAATGCATTGTGCCTACAGTAAATTTCAATGGAAGTGGAATTCTTTGTCTTGGGAATGCTTCTTGTGGTAAGAACTGTTACACTTGATCCCGATTCATGGTAGGTTTAACGCCACACTGTTTCACTAGTTTAGACAACAACGTGCTTCCTAGACAGTGGCAATTTTATGGGTTGGATCATTGTTTGACACCACCACTCGTTTTGTTGCGACGTAAACCATGGAATCGGAATGATGTCAGTGGGATGAAACAATTGGACTAGCCTTCACAGAATCCAGACTTAAATCGTATGAACCACTGAACACCACTGAAATGAGTTGAATCCAAGAATTAAGGGGTGCAGCAACCATCCAAAATGAATGAAAGAGCTTATATGTCGTCTTCAAATTGAGTAGAAGAAAATACCACTGTCCATACTCCAAACACTTAAGAAAAATATATCTCTGAGGGTTAAGGTTGCAAGTGTTTCACGTGGAAGTTCTATGAGCTGTTGATTAAATTGTGCTTATCATTTTTATCTCAGGTGTCCAAATATTTATTGAATGATAGGGCAGGTTGTATTTCTTAACTTTTAACTAATGGTGCAGCATTTGTAAAAGCAAATATACCTAAATTACTCAGTTGTATAATTTCATAATTTTAATGCTTTTCTTTCTTACATCACTATTTTCAATGAGTGAGAACAGATCTATAAACCATAATTTTTTACCCTATTTGAATATGTTACATGGCAGTGTATTATGTTATTCCTAAAATATTGCTCATTGATAACATACCTGTAAAAAATCCTGTAACTTTTTATTTATTTTTTTAGGAAAACAAAAAAAAATGTATGTATAAAAATTAGAATTTATTAGTTTGTAAAATGTGCCATGTAAAAGTTGAATAAAACAGCTGTTTGGGTGGATGATTCAAAGTTGTTTTTTTACATCCATTTGTGTCTTGAATGGTCCATTTTTTACTTAACAAGAAACCCCTTTATCTCTTTCCAGATTCTGTGGATTCCCAACATTGTGCTTAGTTTCGGTCATAAGATTGTAAGATTTGGGTAGAAAGTCATGAGAATTTCTAAGAGATTTTAGAAATCTTGCAGATGACATGGTGCTTTAGAATAAAATATTTGTTTTAAAACAGAAAACATTTTGAAAATACATAAAATTACATTTATTTTGTGTAAATATGATTTTTAGATAAACATTTAATCGGAGTCATCCAAATGGTTGTTGTTGTTACTAATGACACTTGGACAAGCCAAGCTCGCTATGCCTTGGCTATGCGAATTCAAGTCAATTGGGAGCGTCTTTCGTTTAATCAGAGCACCATGAAGTGAAAGTACGACTTTGCTCTACACACATCCCAAAGGGACCCGTTTATAGGGTAGGCAACCATTCACACCTCATTCTACAAGGAAAGGAAAAAAGACAGGATAGATAGAGAGAGAAAGTACATCCATGCCCGAACCGGGATTAGAACCCGGGACCTCCTTATCCGCAGCCAGGCATGCTGACCACTAGACTAGTTGGGCGGCTATCCAAATAGTTACTTTTTTATATTATATGTTTTCAACTGAATAGCAGTACTTCCAGATTCCATTTAACTATAAATTCACTAAATCGAACATTTAACAGAACAATTACATTTATACTAATAATGTCTTTATCTCGTTTACTTAATTTCCTTTGCTAGTTGTGACATTTGTATAGTTATAATTTCCAAGTACGACATGATAATTCTAGTCTTAGATCTAGTTATGCCGTGTCATCTGAATTGGTGTCAATTCCAAACAAGATGAATAATGTCTGACTTGAAGAATTCCTTGAGTTCATTCGTTGATTTTCACTGAGTTCCCTTTTCTATCTGGGTTAATACATACCTATGTAGAAGGAAAAAGGTAAGCGGTCCAATCTTTTTTTTTTAACGAATTTCATACTGATGTTAAACAGACTGTGACAGTCTTGGAAGTGATCTACTAATGCATTTGTTTGTGGAATTATGACTCTTAATCTAATTGAAAGGTGAATAAATTTTACAGCCAATACTTCATACTCCATACCTTAGCGTTTTTTATCTGTTAAGTAATGTTTCATCACATATTGCACAACTTTCACAACATATCATCATCTTCTTCTTAGAATTGGGTTTGTATGTCATTGGGCACCTCTGCTTTTATCAGCATTTTGTACCATTAACTCCAAACCCAATGTTTCCTAGTTCCAGTTGCTCGGGTCACCCACTTTATTAATAAAGTCCGATAACCCTTTAATGGAGTCTAGGTGTAACTCTCTAGTATGGATGATGCCTAAAGAAGTTAATCTAAGGAGGGCAAGAGCCTCACATTCGTAAATGATATGCTCTGCCGTTTCCTTTTGCGTATGACATTTCCAGCAGATAGGGTCTTGCTGAAACAGTCCCATCTGGTCAGAAAGTCAGTCATGTTAGTGATAGCTTCCTGACTTTCACCAGAAGAAGATGGTTTAGAGGTCATTTCTACCTCAAGTAAAGGATTCATTGCTGCCCCTTTACAAGATTGCCTCTGAGTTCCCTTGTCTTTTTCAGCAAGGTCTACTTCAGAGGCTTCACCTGCAAATGCAGAAAAATTTGTTATTTCTTGTGTCTTTTCAGCCACAAGATAACAATTAAAAAGCTCAGGTACTATAAGTCCACCCAGCATTGCCTGAGTTACTGGGCAAGGCAATTTACTCTAGAAGTTCGCCAGGCAACTAGAGGCTCCGTTAAGACTCCAATACCGCGGTGCCAATTAGCCCTAGGCACGAATCGCATAACTTCAAGGTTTACGGGAGCTGGTTCGCGGCCTCTGATTCTATATTCAAGGCTATCCTGTCATTCCTACAGGACATTCGGCGATCCACCACCTGCCGACGCGCCTGGTGGCTGCTCAAGCTCCAGGAAGGTACACGTACCCCCTGGTTCCAGGCACAACATATCATACGCAATATCTTTCCATTGTCTGTCAGGTTAAGTAATATTTGTCACAATGAAGCTAATCTGGAACAGGTAGTCAAGGTAACTTCAACCGCTTAGGAATATTAGCAACTTAAATGATGCTTCGTTATGCAAAGCAGAAGTCATCGAGGAAAAATATTTATAAATTAATCGAATCATAGTTATAATTTAGCATTAAGTAATTAATCTAAGCAGAAAAATTCTAATGAGAAGTAAGTTCTGTTGTTGTTACTAATGACACTTGGACAAGTTAAGCTCGCCATGCCGTTGGCTATGCGAATTTAAATCAGTAGGGTGCGCCTGTCAATTAACCAGAGCACCACGAAGGTGAAAGTACGACTTTGCTCTAAACTCCTCGGATAAAGAGGATCCACTCCCTTAATTTTGACATTGATCTGGAGGGGTAGGAAATTTTCTCCAGACCATTACACCCATGGTAACTGCTCAACGACCGACCGCAGGTCTTTCAATTCCACAGATTTAACGATCACGTATATCGCATGTACTTGGTGGGTCTTTGACGACATTGGGAATCAAACCCCACCCTTACGAACGGAAGGCCGATGTCCTAACCACTAGGCTACCACGGCTTAGAATTGAGATCTGATGGACGTGATCTGAAAATATGTTTTCTACATTTTGAATATTTATTTCCTATGGTTAAAAATTTTCATTTCCAATAAAACATTTCAACGAAGAATTTAAAAAAAATTGAAAATTATTTTCTTGGGTGAAAAAAATTTAAACTATAGACTTTTGAGTGACTAAATCAATAAAATAAATTAAGAGTAATGTTTAGCATATCAATATAGTCTTACTAATAAGCATACACTTGTTAATACTTGAAATTAATTTAAACAAAAAAAATGACACGATTTCAATATAAATTCGCAAAATGTTTCTTTATTCAAACAATTAGAAAATGCAACAACGCTTTTAAAACTTTATAAGCAAACATGAAGTTTAATTACGTCACTCAGCAGAAAATACGTTTTCAGTTGCAAAATTTTTAATCATAATCAAATAATAAAAGTATGCGTTAAAGGGTAATTTTTGAATATATCGGAAAATACAGACGAGGATTGTTGATGACGAGAGTTATTTATAATTATAAAATAAGCATTTATTTTATGATATTAATAAATTTATTTAATATCATAAAAATTAAAGTAAAGTTAAAGTAAGCACATAATGATATTCTTTAAAAATAAGTTTTTCAACCTTACTATGATTTTTAAAATGATTCAACAATATCAGTTTATATTAATACAACAAAATTATGTTAGGATAAATTCAAATTAGGGAACATTCGTAAATTAAAAAATTCAAATTTATTATAGTAACACTTATTGATGTTTCGTATAGAACATTTTTATATACAAAGAACAAGATTGAAATTTTTTAAAAATCCCATTCTTCAATATTTAATGATTATTTTCAAGATATTAGAGATATTCCTACATCCAAAAGTCTTTCAAACTTCTTGAAAGCACTAAGTTTTCTTATTTGTTGTTGGCGTTATTGATGCCATAAAATCAGTTATATGAAAAAATAATAGAGCAGTTTTTCAAATGGTGGTTGTAATCATTGGTTATTACCCACTATTTTCTAGATATCTTTTTATGACGTGAAAAAGTTTCTTGGTAAAAGTATATTATTGTTTCCGTTTAATGATTGCTTTTTCAGTGTTGATGATTTCTTTGTAGTGATTATTCTATATTAACGCTACAATCAATAATTTGTTATCACTGTGAGATTTAGTTAATTGGTTTTTTTGTCATTAAAAAATCTCAATGCAGCAAATTTCAAGGATAAAAATAAATAGCCAGATAGAACATTGAATGATAAACTCTAATTTAGTTTTCTCAGTTTGATATATTGCATGTAAAATTCAAAGATTTTGAAAAATCGTGCTAGCTCGTAAGTATATTATATTCGTTATAAGTAAGGAAATAATTTTAGAGATACAATTGATATGTCGCTATCACGTAGCATATACATCAGGGAATTAAAGACATGAATAGATCTAAACAGAGTAGTCAATTAATTCATGGTGAAGAAAACTACCATCCTCTTATATTTAAGAGTACTTAATTCACATAGATTTAATAATCTTTTTGATAATCAAGACGGAATAAAATCAATTGCTTACGCAAAAATATTTCTTTGTATGTTCCAAAACTTATTTTATGAAAAAAAAGATTATATTAATTCTTAATTATGATCAATTTGAGTAAGTGTTTCCTTTAAATTTAGTAACTTTTCATACTTTTATAGCACGTTTCTTTTAATTTGTGTTAAAAAGGAGTTATTTTTTAAATTAAATAAACTTGTTAGTGTAATCTAAAATTAATATTCTGGTTTAGCTCTGCTGAACCCAGGAGATAAGTAAGAACAACAACAAAATGAATATTAACTTAAAAGTCATATATTTGAAATGAATATTCAGTTGAAAGTCTTTTAGATGAGTTATAAGCTATGAAAAAATTTCACGCAAAAAGTAATTTTCATTTAAGAAAAACCCTTTTCTTAAACTTATTTTTTTGCATTGTTTTAATATTATTTGTCTTGTATGTTTAAAGAAAGATTATTAATGAATTGGTAAATTAAAATGATTTAAATAAATTCAAATCAATAGAAGAGCGATCCCATAATTTAATCAAAGAAAAAATAATTCCAAGAAAACAGGAAAGGTGTAATATAAATTTGACCAAGAAAAAAAAAAAGATGTAATATAAATTTGACCAAGAAAAAAAAAGAAAAAAAAAAAAGAAAATGTGTAATATAAATTTGACCAAGAAAGAAAAGAAAAGGTGGATCTTAAAGTTTTTATAAAAGTGCCTTAAAGCATTTTCTAAGCGTTTAATTCTGTAAGCATCACATGACAAAAGCACATTTTCGTGAGAATATAGATTTATTCATTTTTAGTGCCAGCTCGACGTCTGTAATATCTTAGACAACACAGGAAGTAGAATAAGCGGGAAAGATGAGTGCTGAAGCATAACAAACCAAGCCAAGTGGAAAAAAAACTTCTGGCCGGAAATGACGTACTGTCTGTTTGTTTTACTTATATTTGTGAGTGGACATTTCGGAAGAAACACGTGATACCACTCAGTCGGAAGGAAATCCGCATCAGCAGTCATTTCTGGAAAATGGACATGATAGCAATATTTTTCTCTTTTTGTAAGACAAAGGCAATTGGGAAAGTATGCTTATTTTATGGGCACAGAATACTACTGAATGATGATGATAGTTGGAAATCGTTTCACTGTTATAAAAATGATAGAAAATCATTTTATATGATATTGAAGCATTTTGATTACCATTATTTTTATTTATTTTAACACGTCTTGAAATTTTTTAACATATTTTAATGTTTCTTCATCTCGAAATCATTTTAATATGAAATTGAAGGAATTTTAAACTATTAAAAAATTACCTGTCTCTTTTTTAATTACCTTTTACTAGCATGATATATTTAAAGTTATAAAACATGAAAATAATTTATATAACTCCAAATTATGATTCTGAATATATGTAAATTTCGAAATAAAAGTAAAACTTTTATTTTGAATTTCTAATTAACTGTAAATTTCTAAATATAAATTTAATCTCATATATGATTATTTTGTTACATAATTATTTCATAATATGATTATTTTATGAAAGAATATATATTTTTTTATATCAAATCACTGAAAGTATTTATTAATATGCAGTGTAATCCATTTGAATTTAAGTAATATATGAAATGTTTCCATCCAATTATCTATTCAACGTCAATGAAAAGTGCTTGAGGGAAAATTTCTAAATTAAAATAATGCCGCTCGCATTAAGTTCAACATATTAATATCGCAAATTTATATTATTATATATGTTCAAACAATTCTAGTATTAATTTAAAGATTTCATATCGTATTACGCTATAATTTTGTAAAATAAATGTAACTCAACTTTGATAAATTTATGCAATAAACAATCGATATAAATAACTCATGCAAGCAAATATATATATATATATATATATATATATATATATATATATATATATATATATATATATATATATATATATATATATATATATATATATATATATATATATATATATATATATATATATATATATATATATATATATATATATATATATATATATATATATATATATATATATATATATATATATATATATATATATATATATATATATATATATATATATATATATATATATATATATATATATATGAATATGTTGCTGCAATAGGAGAAGGAAAGTAGTATCTGCGCTTGTACATATCAAACTTAATTTCATATTATATTAGATTAATAGAAAGAAGTAAAATTTAATAGTTGAACCAGTATATTAAAATAATTTTAGTTTTGATTCTATTATTTTGAATGTATGTTACACATTAAGATCTCTAAAAAAACATAAAAAAATATCAGAATGCTTTAAAATATTTCAAATGTTTTGATAAGATATTGGTTAAAATTGTTTTAGCATATCCTGTTTGCTGTTAGTATGTATATTGCATTAATGAAATATTTTGAAAAATTAGTATGTACATTTAAAATAAGAAAATACGTTTATCATTTCATGATAAAACTTGGAAATTCCTTTATTCCAAAAATATTTAGCGTTAGCAAAATTAATATTATTTTAAAAGTTATTTATCACATTGAGAACTATTATTTAAAGTTTGTCGTAACCAAAAACCTGAAATCACTGAATTACATTAATACGTGTTCTTTTTTTAATAAGTAAATATATGGTTATATTTATCATTATAATAGCATTTTATGTGTTTGTAACTCACCCCAATATTCAATAATATAAACGAAGGAAGTCATATGTAAGACGCAGAAGTGTAATCATCTCTTATGGAAAGAAAATGTAATCATAATATGCTCAATTTAAAATTTTATCACTATTTTTTATATATTAATTAATTTTATTTTATTAAAAACACTTTATTAGATTTCCT
The DNA here is from genome assembly GCA_037975125.1 of Latrodectus hesperus. Classification (NCBI taxonomy): domain Eukaryota; kingdom Metazoa; phylum Arthropoda; class Arachnida; order Araneae; family Theridiidae; genus Latrodectus; species Latrodectus hesperus. The sequence goes on from CM075855.1 coordinate 43,270,376, forward strand.
TTTCACAATTTTCTCAAAAATATTAAAAACACATATTTGACGAAGATAGTTATTAAGGGAATATATATGTCCTTTTCACTCTAATACACATATTTGACGAAGATAGTTTTCAGTTATTAATTTTCTTGCGTTGTACGAATGCCATTCAAATTTAAAAATTAACATTTACAAATGCAAATTAAAATATACAGATGCTTATTGATAATTTTATGCTTTGAATAAAATTCCTGCACTACAATATGAAAATGATTATTAATTTCTGCAATTGTTTTAGACATTTTAAAAATCTTTTCTAGTATCTAGTATTAAAACTCAGCAACTGAAAATCCATTATTAATTGTTTTTTTTTACTTTAATTCTCTTTCCCTGAATTCATAACAATTCAAACAATTATTTCAACAAATTCTGTATTCATTAATTTTCTGTATGAAAAGTTAAAATAGACGATAATTATAACTACTGAAATGTATGAAACCGCTAAAAAATGTTTATTATGACATTATTTTAATCACATGTCTTTATTAATTAATATAAAAAACACGAGTTAAAACTAAGATTATAAAACTTTGTTATTTAAATGCAACGAAAGACTATATAAGAATACCTTTTATAAAATAACAGGCAGTGTTGCCGTGTCAGTAACAGTGTGCAACTGAGTTTGTTGTTGTTGAAACAACAAACTCAGTTGCAAAAATGAACATTGTTTCTTAAAATGAAAACTGAGTTTCTTCTACGTATTGAATTAAGTGTGTTTTTCAATCTATATATTTAATCAAAATCTTAAAAATGAGATTTGATAGCTTTAATATTTCCATTTTTGCAGATTTTTTGCTACAAAGCCTAAGAAATGTAAATGATTGTAACTTAAGTTAGGATTCATGACTGAAAATTCTTTATGAAGCAGTTTGATAAATTCTATAGTAAGTTGCTTAGCTACTTACAGTTATTAACTTAGTTCAATTAAGCTTGAGATTTTAGTTAAGTATAAAAATGAAATTATTAAATTAATATTTTTCAAAATTTTATTTTGTTAAAATAGTCAGGTTATTCAGTAGAAATAGTTTTAAAATCCTTAAATTAAGGTATATTCTGGAATAGCATAATATTCTTTGGTAAAGTGTGGTGGTGGTGGTGGGACTAATCCGCATCTGGTCTAGTAGAACTAGACCAGATCTATGAAATCATAGATAGCCAAAAAGTCCAAAAGCAGGTGTGGACTTTTCACAGCCTCTTCACGAGAAAACCCCAAGCACTTCAAGATGTATTGCGGGATCTAGGAAAATGTGTTGCGGGATCAAGAAGCTATGTGCAGGATCTAGGAACAATATGTATATTGTTTTAATAACTTTAAAATGAGCCAGCTAGATATCATGAAAAAATTCCAAGCTGTTTCCTTCTTCCCACAACAAGTAAAGACAATAATATCCTGCAAAATGTATATAAAATACCTTTTATTTTAATTATTAAAATAAATGTTGGTTTGCAATAAACTAGTATGCTATTACACGGCGTGTTAGATATTGCTCATATATACAAATAATATGTTTCTATACTAAGCAATGAGCAATTTTATTAAAAAATTTTAATGTTTTATTGAAATTTCATGAATTGAGAATTAATAATCGTTTTATTACTAAAAATTAGAATATTTGATTATAAGAAATTACAGTTATGTCATATATTAATCTGTGTAATATATAAATACAAAAAGAGTTGATATTGAATTAAAAAAAAATATGTCGATCATTTAATAGTATTTAAGTGCAACTAAATACACTAAATCTTCACCAAATTCTTTTAAAAATTCTTTAAATATTGTTTGGAAACCTGATATATTTTAGATTTCAAAAAATGAGAATTTTTTTACATACTGCAGTGAAGTTTTGGTAATATTCCATTAAACTCCCGCAAACAATCATCGAAGCAAAGCAGCTTCTGTTGGAATTAAGCTTATGCGTTTAGATAAATTTTGTCAATAAAAAATAAATATTTATAGTTAATAAAATGTAAATGAAATATTTGTACTATTTTTCTGCAGACTTAAAAATTTGCCATAGTAAATGCGATTTTTTCCCGTTACGATGATTATCGCACGGGATATTTGTATCGAATTTTTCAATTAGCTCAAAGAACAGATAAATTATAAGTACTGTTAAATACATTGCAAGTTATATATATATTAAGCACTTATTTGTTAACAAATAAAATATTTAATAAAGACTAAAATAGATGAGATTTGATATAGAATGTTAAGCATTTTAAACTAAATTTACTACATAATATTTTATTAGAATATACTATTTAATACAGTTAATTATTTTCATATAGAGTTACAACAGCTACATTAAATCACAGACAATTGTATAATTAGATACTAAAATTAATAAGTCAAATAATTTAGTGAAAAGAAAGGGATTAAAGATAAATCAGTTGCAGTAATCAGAACGTAAATCAGTTGCATCAGAGACTTGACCAGTAATATAGCATTATTTTCACAAATTTACATTATATTAAAGGGATTTTACGATCAACAAAAAGCATTGAAATTATTTTTCCAATATATTTTCAATAAATGTTTTTAAATTTCATTTATGTATTAATAGACCCCTACCAGCTGAAAATATATTTGTAACTGTATTTCATGTCCATTCTAGAGGATGTGGGAAGCAAATATGTGTAAGTCTGGTTATTTATGAAACATTCAATGGCAAAGTTAAAGTTTTCCTTTGTGCGGACATTTTGGCCAAAGCTAGTGTGTCTGAGGACGATGTGCCTTCGGCACCTCTCACATTTCAGGAGATTCACTCACGAGAATAAAACCACTTGGATTGTCCCTCCTGAGCATCACTAGTACTGCTGCGCGCGTCCAGTTGCTTCCTTGGTTACTGGTCTTAATAGAGAAGAACAAATGGCTATTGACCGTTTCAGAAGTGGCCATCATAGTAACTTGAAATTCGTCAAGGGTACGAAGAAATTCGACATTTGCTCTTAGTGCTTAAATGAACAGACCTCTCCTGAACATATTCTTCAATGCTTTGGTCTCTTCAGGAGAGATCTGATGGAGAATCCACTTATGGTGCTGGACTTTTTAACGGTGTACGCGCTCATGGACCTGGTCTAGCGCTGCTGACCTCGGAAGTTCAACAACAAGTTTTTCAACAACAACAACAAGTTTTTCTTGCTCATGGAAGTTATACATGTTTTACCTTATTTCTCGGTTGATTTATTTTGATAAAAATTCATAACATAATATGCAATTTGATTAATACGAAAATGTGAAAATCGATTTAAGATATTTGTAATTGCTTATGTTTCCTTTTTAATGTAGCATATCATATTGTCGATAATGGTTCATAAGAGCTGAAACTAGTTGGTGCATCTAGTATAAATTTTCAAGATGATCGATTCTCCAATTGTCAAAAGTTTCATAAACTTAGAACCATTAGTTACACTCTTAGGAGATCTGAAAATTTTATTCATTAGATTTAAATCATTGAATAAATTAATTCCAGGAGTACTTAACTTACACATCCCAGAAAAAGGGTTGAATTTAGAACAAGATTAAGATACATACAAAATTTGAAAAGGAATCTACAAAAGAGAATGTGAATAGAGTATGTGGGACAGGTAAAGAATTTAAAGGAATTACATAAGATCAATAAAATAATTAAAAAAGGAGTAGTTTTTTAATCGTTCACAATAGTCAAAAGATATTTAACGGACCATTAATATTAAAGTATATTCCAATAGAGATGGACTGATAAAGGTGACCAAAATTTAAATTGAAAATGGGTTTCTCATCTGACCAGAGCCATGAAAGATATCTTCATAAGATTATTGTTGCAAGAGGAGAAGTAAATTTCATTGCAACACGGTAAATCCTATTCAAAATTATTAGTATATTGATAAATTTCGGATGTTTGTTTGCAAGAAGATTAATGATGTTTCTCGTTATTCAATCAAGAGTCCGAATAGATTAAACTATAGAGTGATTAAGCTTTAGGTTAATTTTTTTTATATTGATAATTTTATTACCAATTTAAATTGTTGTGTTTTTACTTATAACACTTGGACAAGCCAAGCCCGCTATGGCATTGGCTATGCGAATTTAATTCAGTTGGCTACGTCTTTAGTTTAACCAGAGCACCTCGAAGGTGAAAGTATGACTTTGCTCTAAGACTCCTCTGATAGATGGCACTACAAGAGGATCCACTCCCCCAATTTTGACATTGATCTGATGGGGGGGGTAATATTTTCCATACCATTACACCCAGTTGTACCCATGATAACTATTTGAATTGCTAAATCAGTTATCATTTGCAGATAATTAGTTTCTACAGATAATTAGTGCACGTCGATAGAAAATTGTAGTCTAGAATAGGCTTTTATATATGTTGCAGCCTAGTTTAGGATTTTAACTATCTTGCGGTTTAGTTTAGGATTTTATCTATGTTGCAGCCGAGTTTAGGCTTTTATCTGGTGTTATTTAAATTACAGAAAAGACAATGTCAAACAGCCACAATAGCTCACAGAAGTAGGAATGGAAATTATTTGTTATATATATGAGCAACATTATACTTCTCGTTTCTGTTGGCAGTTGAAGAAGCTTTTGAATCATGCAAACAGATTACTAAAATCTGTTCCATTCCCAAATAATTTTACAGTGTGGTTAGCGACATACCTACGTATAATGTATTATATTTATTTTAATTCTCGCAGTACTCTTATTTACAATCAGTAGTTTTGCATTTTAAAACATATACACAGTTTTTCAAATCGTATATTAGATTTTTGGTCAAATGTTTTTGTGTATCACACATCACTCACTTAAAATTTGGCAAAAGTAGAAAAAGGAATTGCTCAAAACTGATAGATGGAACAATTTTTATTAATATCCTTACTAAAGTATTTCCATAAATTTACACTAAGAAAAATATTAAAAAAATTTAATACTATAATTTTTTTATTACTTATATAATCAAATATTGAAGTTAATCGTTTCTATTTTCATTTCGAAATAATGTCTGCTAAGAATACAGAAAATAAAGTTAGCCTAGTAAATAATAAGTAAAATATTGAATGTATAAATAAATCAACAATATTTCAATTAACGAATAAACTTTGTCATTAGCAACAGTGTATTTCAATAAAATAATTTTTTAAACAGAAGAACACCATATTGACATAAAAGATCAATAAGTGAATAATTAAAATATGTTTGCATATTTTTAATTATTTGAAAAAATGACTTTTACAAGAATTGTGAATGATTTATTATATCGCTGACAAATATCAAAGGAATCGAGAACCAATTTTAGAATGTATTTTTCATTTAAACCATATTTTGCACAAAATAGCTATGAAACCTACAAGAAAATTGTGCTGATAAGTAGTTAGTCCCTGAGGAATTCTCTCCTGTGCCTTAGGCAAATTGACTTCTTCTGAGAATCACTTTTGAACTTTAATTAATTTACTTCCCCAAAGAGAGTTCTGCCTTGAGAAAGTGCAAACACATACATCATTAGAATTACCTAAGCGTTGAGACAAAGGCAGAGAAACAAATATCTTTTAATCGAAATATGCTCTTTTCACTTTTCGAGTTATTTGGATGTGTCACATTTATATGAAATGCCTGCCAATACATTTACCTGAAGCACATTTCAAGCATTTAATTCCCCTCTATGTCTTTTTGTTCGAGTTAATTGTTCTTAGGTTAAATGATGACTCTGAATATTTTGTCAATATATACTCCAATATCTGAAAACTACTCAATTTTTAAATTTAAATTAATTTTTCGACTATTTAAATATAATTTCATTTATTATAATTCGCAGAAAATGAAGACATAGTAAAAAAAGCACAAATATTTTTTATGAAGAAAGAAAAAATATTCCGCATTTCTTACAGTAAAATAGGCTTAAAAGATAAATACTCTGCGCAAATTGTTCTGACAAGGAATATTGAATACATTTAAAGAGAAAGGATGGCACTGAAGTTTGAGGAAGAAGGGCATCACATTAGCATAAGTGCTTTACTTAAAAAAAACGCGGCTTAAAATATTTAGAAATGCACAGAAGTGCTGAACTAAATTAAATTGAAGATAGCTTAACCATGAGTATCATAGTCGCTAAATCTTGACTTACGTCTTATTCTATCTAGCATATATCAGTTAAGAATGGGGTGTAACATAGTAGTAGGTCTTCTCGTGGTGCACCCTGGTTAACACTAAATCTGATACAGGCTTTCGCCGAGTTCTCCAATTATGGCTGATTTGTGCAATGGCAAGCCTTGGACAGTACTCTTCTCTGCTCCACACACTATTCCTGACTTTCCCTCGAGCGACTGCAGTTGCTACATTTTCGAATGCTGACTGGTCACGACTGTCTCCGTGCCCATCTCTTCCGTTTTAACATTGTGGACTCCCCTGCGTGTTCTCTTTGCATGTCTGGACATGTTATGACTGCTTCACATTTGGACTAGTGATCTGGACTATCTATTTTTTCTTGTCGTATTGCAAGATATTGGAGAGCCCGTTGTCTAATGGCCTAGCGGCCAAAAGACAGGCATGTGTAAATAAATAATATTAGCTTAGAAAATTGTATAAATCGAAAACATACCTCAAAACAATCAGAAGAAGACAGAAATATTTAAAATATCGATTGCCAAAAGTTAGTCAAAAATTTTTGGTTTGCAAAAAGGACACAAAGAAATGTAATTTTACTTGGAAGCAATAAACACATTAGTTCAAAAATTTACCTGAAGAAAGCGCTGACGACTTGAAGTTAAAAGAAATGTGGACAGCAGTACATTTCATTCATTTATTCGTGCAATAATATGTGTTCAATATAACTGCCACAATCTCTAAGACACTTCTAAGGCGACTCACAGTACTCTATACAGCAGAGTGCAAAATGTCGGAATGAATTATAGGAATTTTATTAGATAAAATGTTTGAACTCAACAAATGATGAAAGGGATGTTTTCAAATAAGCTCTCACCCAGAAATTAGCCAGTCTGAGGTCAAATGATCATAGAGACCTTACAATCCAGCAACCCACAACTGATTATTCTGTCTTTATCAAAGATATGCAGAAAGAATCGTTTCACTGTATCAGCATAGCATAGCAGTGTACAACCATGCATAGTTCTGAATACAGATAACTTTTTAATTCCGTGTAAAATCCCACAAAACCGGGAGATAATAATCACCTGTCATTGAGTTCATTTCATCTAGATGTTGGACAAGATTTTTCAGCGAAAATTGACCCAACAGTGGAAGAAGCGGTGAATTTAGATCTTGTTAGATGCTTTGAAGCAAAATCCACCTTCTTTCTATCAAAAAGGAAGGAATTATCATAATAATGTGCGGTTTCCACAAGAAACTATTTTTTTGGAAATCATGAAGCATTATCAACATTCATTATTTCTTTATACAGTTTTAAAGTTTTAATGGACTTTTGGATCACTTTCTATATTTAAGCTGAAGAATGTATTTTTACTCACGAAAAGAATATGTATGCATAACATGCATACAATGTTATGTATAAGGTCGAAAAATGAAAGTATTAAATTAAATTAAAAAAAGTTTAACATAATTTTTGCTGAAAATGATTACACCAAAATGTACATCACATAAAGACTACAAAATTCGTTTCTTTACTATCCGAATTAAAAGGATTTACTAAATTCTGATCTAATTTAAAATCTAAATAGTTCATATTTATCAGATCGTCACTTACATCTTCTTGTTGCGTAGCCACTTTATCTGGGCGTATAACGTTGATATTTTTGAACGCTGATACTATTACCACGAATCCCTCTCACATCTTCACTTTCTTTCACATACATGTTTCACTCTAAATTATTATCATTAAAAAAAGTTAGTTACATAATGTTAGACAGCATATAAAGTGCCTAGAATTAATATACATACAAGCAGAATTTGATTTTTTGCGTAAAATGAGACTCATGTAAAAATATTGATATTACAGAAAAAATAGCATTTCTACAAATTTGTTTAAAAAGATTCGTATCTGAAGCAAAATAATATGCTAATATAATGGAAATATTTTTTATGAATGAGGATTCTTATAAAATAACATTTTATTAGAACCATCCGAGAAACAGAATTTAATAAATTTTGTAATTTTTTTGTACTATGTAAACGCGAGTAGAATAAAAAATGCTGTCTTAATACTTTTGAGAAACTCGAAAATAATACAATTAAAAGTTTTTAACCACATTATTTCATTCATCACATTGTAAACTTAACTTGTATTTTAACCACATTATAAACTTAATTTCTCCTTACTGTGGCTAGTTAGACTACTTTTGTTCATCATGATGCAACCTTATAAAACTATCAGTGACTCCGTTTCTAACTTAAAGAAATTTTTCTTAAAACTTAATCATTACGAAAAGTCCTTTCTTAGTTTAACTTTGTCAAAAGTTTCTTTGTAGGTTGGATAAAAATGTCACCTTTCTTGTTTTAAATTGACAATTAAGTGCTTTCATCTGTAAAATTTGCTTAAAGGTACGGAATTAACTATTTATTCTTATTCTTCTTTTATATTCATATAAGAATTAAAAGGAGTTTTCTGTAAGGTGTTATGTTGAATTAAAAATGTTAAAATATAAAATCCCCTTTATATATTAACTATGGTTTTATGAAAAAAAAAAAAAAAACGGATTTATTAAAATATTTCTTTATGTAGTTAAAAAAATTTTTGATTTTTGGCGTCAATAAAATTTGTCATTTTCATATCAATTTCCCAATATTTATTTCAAAAAAGTTTTTGAAATTTTAATCTAGAGATTAAACCTTTCTTTATTAATGTTAAATAATGAAATATCTATAGTAAAGAGGATGAATGAAAATTTCAATTTTTTAAGGAAATATCAATTATATATATATATATATATATATATATATATATATATATATATATATATATATATATATATATATATATATATATATATATATATATATATATATATATATATATATATATATATGTATATATATATATATATATATATATATATATATATATATATATATATATATATATATATATATATATATATATATATATATATATTATAAATTACCTGAAATTTAAAAATTTTTGAAAATGAAATGTTGGAAAGGAAACTATTTAAATTATATAAGATTTACTACAAAACGCCGTAATTATGTGTGTAATACTGTTTAATAATGATACATTTTGAATTAAATATGATTGTGGTACATATTTTTCATCGTTATTTACGAATATAATATTACCTATCAAACTAATACATCATTAAAATCAAAAACGCTCAAGGAATGAATAATTTTATTTATATATATTTACTAATTTAATACATTGATAAATTATTCCAGTTAAATCATTATTTAAGGATAAAAAAAATGACTGCTTATAAAGTTGCTCCTCTCTTTGTTCTGAAGGATTTAATTGTAATAAGAAGAACAATTTGACAATAATATTGCAATGAAAAACTACAAGTGTATACGGAAAAGTTAAATTTTTATCTTTATTTAGGAAATATCACAAATTTAGTTGCTTTTTTTACCATTCTCTTAATGAAAGATAATTGAACTGAAGTAAGGAATTAAAATATTTTTTCAACTTTAGCTGAGAAACCAGAAACGGTAAGTATTTATGAAATTGAATTTCTTCCCTCTTCCTGAAGTACAATTTACTTTATTCTTTAATACATTGTCCTCACCAATTTAATAACATATTATATAGAATTCAAAGAAGAAAATTCTGAAAATTAAAAAAATGAAATTTTATTTAACGCAAAATACCATTAATGGGAAAAAAGAAAAAGTGACAGTAAAAAAATATAAAATTCTTACGTTTAAAATATTTTATAGGAACCTATTGTATTTTATTAATTTTTAGAAACATTGAAATTGTACAAAAGTATTATCAGCATAAAATATTTATATTTGAATTATAAAATTGTCAAATTATTTCATTGTATTAAGAAGATTTCGAAGAATTTCACCGATTAAAAAGTTTTTTTGATGAAATAAGAATAATAATTTAGAGTGAACTGTTATCATTTAATAATTTAATTTCCTTTTTGTTTGAATAATAAATAAAAATTAATTTGAAATGTTTTATGCAATTTTTAATTGTATCTTCGGGGGCAAATTTTAATAAACTTATCCTGAGAATAATTTACAAAGATTTATAAATACTCGAATCTAATTTATCTTCAGTATTTCTTCTTTTGTACATGTTTAATATTGAAAAATCTATCATAAATTTCCTGTGCTATATATAAGTGATGATTTCGGTGGTAATCTCAAGCTGATTTTACGTTTTCAAATCAGCTTTTTCCTTAGAGTACATGCTTTATCAAACACACAATTAGTTACACAGGGCTGAATAATCTTTAGAAAAATTTCTTTCCGGGATAAAATTTTTTATGTCATTTTCTTAAAAATATGGTTTTGTAAAGGATATTTACTGTTTTTAATTTCAAAGTTTCTCTGCTAAATTAAAATTTTTATATCTATACTATGCAGATTTATAAATTGCATTCCCGCTATTTTATCTTATTGTTTGGAGAAAAAATTTTTTGACTCTTTTATATCAGATATATTTCAAAATATTATTTGAGTTAACTTATTTTTCAGCTCTGAATATGGAGTTTGGTATTTTGTTGCTACTCTTCATGTTAACAATATTTCAACAGGATAATGCTCTAGCCCAAGCTATTTCTTTCTGTCTCAAAAAATACCTAAGTCTGAAAGCTTGATCCAGCTAAAAACTGCACGTTAAACATTCTGTAGGGTAAAATATCTCTACATTGATAATACATACATATTGTATATATATATATATATATATATATCACTATGATTATATATCATATGATATATATATATATATAGTGACTATATATCGATAAATACATATATACTAGTATATATATATATATATATATATATATATATATAGCTACTATATATATCATATATATATAGTAGCTATAAATTAATAGTATATATATAGCTATATATATATAGTATCATATATATATATATATATATAATAGTAGGTATATATATATATATATATATATATATATATATATATATATATATATATATATATATATATATATATATATGAATTTTTTATATTTTTTGTACATATTTAACAAAAAGAATATTATAGTATTTTCGATTTATATCATGAAACATAACAAATAATTGTTTCATTGCATACATTTTGTCTGAATAATTTTTTATGTAGTCATCAAATCTCATAAAACTACATATATTCACATTATATGTTTAAGAAACCTTTCATGTTAATCATTATTTTCACTCAAGAATTTTTCTCAATTTTTTTGTTTTTTTTTATATATATTTAGCAAAAAGATAATATGCTAAAGTTTTTTTTAAGATATCATTATTTTCGTAGCAAAGGTGATTTCATTATAACTGAAGTCTGAGTGGAAAATGTCCATTTCTTTTGCCCTTTTTTTTTATCTGTTTAAACAATTTCTTTTTCACACTTTAAATCGTTCTTTTTACATTTTTTTAGAAATTTTTGTTTCAGGACTATCTATTTTCAATTTTTTTCATTTTTTTCGTTTCAATTATACTTTGTTTCGACTACTTGCTTTAGATAAATGTCTTCTATTATATTGATTTATGATGTGAATTGCTATTATTTTTTGCAAACATGAAGTTACGTAACCTGAATGAAGTGAAGACCATAAGATTAGTTTTTAGATTTATGAATTATAGATATTATGGATTTAGTCTTAGCAACCGATAGCAGTTTGAGCGAATTGCCAATTTACACATAATGGGATGCTCTAATCTATCCAAAATATATTTTATTGAGTTAATGAGAATAAAAAAGTTAATATGAAATAGAAGTTTAATTCCATTATATTATCATAGCAAAGTCTCGGATATCAGTTTTTGAAAGTAATTGTTGATTTTAAAAGAAATATTTCTTATAATATTAACTAGGGAATGCCAAATCCTTGGTAGATTTTAGAAATAAAGTTTTTCTCATTTTGAGTTTCATTTTACCATTTATTGCTGTTGTGCAATTTTAATTTTCAATGAAAAACATTTTGAAAAAAAAAGACTTAATATACTCATTACCATGTGATAAAATATACCAAAAAGGTGTTCATTATTTCGTTTGTTAAAAATTGAATTTTAGGTATTTGAAATCTGTCTTAAAGAAAGGAATTAAGTAAAGAATTTTTAGATATGAAACAATAAGAATCAATTTGTAAAATTAAAACTTCACTTCTGTTATCCAAACAATAGCTCAGCAGTAAAAAAAATCAGTTTATAATATACTAAACACAAATTACACACTTTTTATAAACAATGTTATAAATCCAATGACACAAAGTCAATAATTTAAACTTATTTTGAAAACAAATCAATCATTGTTTCATTTGTCTTAATAAAGTTATTCACTATTTATTTTTAGAAATTATTTTCACAGAAAAAATTTATTTTTAGAAAAAAATTAGTGTAGGCAGTATCAGGTAAATTATTTTTAGATATTTGATGGCCTTCCTTTGGAATCCTAAAATCTGAACTTCCAAACAAACGGAATTTTTTTTAACATTATGGGAACTTGGAAAGTAAAAGAGATAAAATGTGATCTAATAATAAGCAAAAAAAGGGAGAAACTATAAGATTCAACAGGATGGAAAGTAATAAAAAACCTTACAACTGTTTTACTTAAGTTTTATTGTATTAACGTTTCTCAGATGGAATAAAACTTTTTCCCAATGACCATCAAGGGTATCTTACATCAAACAAGAACAACCATTTGCAGTGTTCTAGTATGTATGTTTTCAACAGTGCTTTAGAATTTTGTTTTGCGAAAGATAGGATATATTTCGGTTAGCTTAATTTTTTAATGTTATGCAATCTTTATTTTAAAATTGTGTTTAGTTATTAATAGTAGTTAAGTGTAGTTTAATCGTAAATTTAACTCTTTTAACCTAATTTAAATTTTAATATTAAATTTTTTTCTCGCTTTAATAGTCTAATAATGTTAAAAGTAATTTCAACGTATAAAGTATGTTCATATGTATTTAAATTCATAAATGTATTACTTGAGAGATTAATTCATGTGATAATATTAAATAAATTTTTAAAAGATTTTTAATATAATTAATAAATCATTTAGTATTTAACTTAATTAAAAACTTTCTTCCATTAAATTGTGTTTATTAAACTTATTTTCATAATTCTTTTAATTGTCTACATTATTGATGTATTACTTTTATTAATAATAACAATGAGGAAAATTTAAATCTTTTCGTATTATATGTTTATTAAAATATATCTTTTAGGTTGTACTTAATTTAGTGAATTTTGTTTAAATAAAACTACGTAATAAACTCTAATCTATTTAAAGCAATTTATTTGTTTTAAATTAAATATCATGCTTTTGATTTTCAATCAGTTTTTTATTTTGTATAGTATTTGCCACATATTAACTTCCTTTAATTAAAGCATTGTTCCTTGGACAATTTAAATTAACAATGTAGAACTTTATTCAAAACAATTCGCAAAGAAGCAAAAATATTTTATAAGTGGGTTATAAGCAAAATTTGACATACAACTATAATTTTTATGATTTTACAATTAAAATTTAATTAGATGTGCTAGGAGTTATTTACAAACATCATACTCATTTCTTTAAATAACTTTAAAATTAGGGAAGTATATTAACTGCTCTCATAATTTGATGTTTTTCTTTTTTTTCGACTATTTTTTGAAGCATTAATAATGTCTTAAAATTTAATTTAAGTTTCATCTTAATCATTAAATTACTGAAATGACTTATAGAATACATTTTTTTTATAATTTCGGAATACATATAAGTTTTGGATGTTATTATTTTCCTTGATTATTATTCCTTTCCATAAATTTCACTTCGAGCATTTACAGTTTTTCTTAAAATCAATATTTAAATAAATAAATATCATAATAATATAAGTATAATATTTTCTCAAATAAATTAATACTTGAATAAATATAATTTTTTCTTTCATAATAAGCAACGTGCAAATGGAATGGAAAATAATAAATTTTATTTTTATTTCAATAAGGAAAAAATTTCTTCAATATAATTTCATTTCTATTATCTAGTTGGTTACCCAATGTCTCACTAATATTATGCATCATACCGAATAAAAACATAACAAGAAACAAAATCAAGAAAACGAAATTTTCATAAAATCGAAATACCATTTACGTTGTTTAACTTATTCTTGCTTGTCAAGATTTAATGACACAAACGTGATCCAACAGTTCAAAAATTTGCATCCAGAATAGTTAGCAGATAAAAGTTGATGAGAAAGCAGTTTTATCCGCCATTTTTATGATGTTTTTTATATTTTGAGAACTTAAACTAATATCAGTACGTAACAGCAAATTAATATCAATTCGTAAATATTTATCACCTGCTTTTTAAAAATTTGATAGTTACCTAAATGAATTTGTGTTTCAATATCTATTAGAACATGGATTCACCTTAAAGAAAAAATTTCATTTCTATCATCTAGATTGTTACCCAATGTCTGACTAATATTATGGATCGTATCGAATAAGAATATAACAGGAAACTGAAAAAAATATCAAACCACATCAAGAAAGCGAACTTTTCATAAAACTGAAATACCATCTACGTTGCTTGACTTGTACTTGCTTGTCACGATTTAGTGACAAAAACGTGATCCATTCGTTCAAGAATTCACATCTAGAATAGTTCGCACATAAAAGTTGATAAGAAAGTAGTTTTATCCGCCATTTTTATGATGTTCTTTTATATTTTGCGAACGTAAATTAATATCAGTATGTAACAGGAATATATTTTATAGTCACGAGTATGTATTTTAGTATTTAAATCGCTCTTCCTTTTGTAGAAATACCATAAGAAGTTGAGTTAAATTTAAATGTCGTGTTTTTCTTTAGGGACTTCATAAAATAAATGTGAATTCAGAAATTTCTCAAAAAATACTTTTATTAGGATTAAATTTTTAAGAATTGTGCCATATCTTTTCAATAACATTGTTTTTCTTTAAGTATTATGGCATATATTTTTTATAGAAAGTAAAAGTAGATTAATTATTTAAGATCACTTTACAAAAACATTTCAACCTTAAACATTCTCAAATAAAATTAACAATGAAGTTATGAGCTAAAATCGTATTTTTAAAATTTTTGTTCATTTGTGGCATTTAAGGATTTTGAAGTTCTTTTGAATTTGAATCCATCAGATTTATACAATATAACATGAAGCAATCTAGAAAACCTTAAACACTTAAATGAAATGTATAAATTTAAATCTTTGAGTTAACATAGGTTGATTTATTATGCTTCGAATGCATAATTCATGATCTAGATTTGTACTTGATCTGATTTGCATTGATGGTATGACTTGCATATTGAATATGAAAGCAAACTTATAGGTTTTTGAAAAGATTTAAGTATATAATATTGAACAAATATTGAATATGTGGATTATTTTTTGAATTTTCCTAGCATTCACTTTTTAACAATTCTAGATTTTGTAAGATTTTCATTTTGTTTTATTTCCCTTGTTTGCTGGAGGCTTATTTAATTAATTCACATATTTAGAGAAAAAATTTCTCTTGTTAGATTTTTATGAATTTTATTTGTAAACGGTATATAAATTTTGTAAGAAAATTATTGTTCTAATTATTTTTAATTTACTTGATTCCCCTTCAGATACTGAACATTTACCATGTACAGCGAGATTTAAAGAATCAAAGATTCTAATATCAGTTATTCAGTAAATGAATAGCTAAATCACATAGAAGGTGACTAAGTAAAAAATAATTTTATTCCTAACATTAAATGCAGTAAAGTAATTCATATAATTCCAAAATTTGTACTTAATTTTTTCCTCGTTTTTACAATAATTTTAATGCACATATGAATAAATGAATAATAATAATTAAAGATCTGTTTGGAATGAATTTTTAGTGTATTAATAAACTGCATATATATATTTTTTATTCAATTGTATGTACAGAAAATTATTTATTGCATTTAGTGTATTTTGTTTCGGTTTCCTGATACCCAAAATTTTTTTCAAATGTTTTCTGGGTTTTTAGAGCATCGAATGTCAAAGAATAAATATGTCTAAGGAAATTGCTCTACTTTCATAGATAAAAATGATCTAAGTATACAATAGATTCCAGAAACTCTATGCTTCAACAAAAAAGAAAATTCTTAAGAGAAAAATTGAATTTTCTTTACTTGAATCATTCATCATTTTTCTTTTTTGACTTGCATTTACAGTAGAATTCAGATTTCTCTAAGATCATAAAAGATTTATCTATTAATATTTATGTAAAAATATTAAATGAAATGGGTCAGTTAATTAAAAAATATTCAGATTTATTATTCAGAAATTAATATTTAAAAATATTCAGTATTATTCAGATTTCTCTAAGATCATAAAAGATTTATCTATTAATATATATTCAAATAAATTAAATGAAATGGGTCAGTTAATTTAAAAATTTTTTTATTCTAAATTTTATTTGATAAAAAATTGCATTATTATTGTGGATTACAAATAATAACGGGGAAGAAACAAATATTATCTAACTTATAAAAATTATCAAGTTAATTCCTTCTTTTTCATACTGATTGTAATGAAAAATTCAGTAGAAATTTGTTAGAAAATAAACAAGTTTTTAAATGCATAAATCAACTAAATATAAGTTTACAGATAGATTAGAGTTATTTTTTGCTTATACTGATTTGATTATATTGTTTTATATTTAAAATTAGGCAACTGAGGGGATATGAATTTGAAAAAGTAAATCATTAACATTTTACAAAGGATTTCTTAATTTGAATATTTTTTCATATTCAAAATATTTAATTGGATTTCTCAGCAAATCTAAGTTAGAAAATTTATATCTCAGGGCTGAAAAAAAATAATTTTTTGTTAATATTTATTCGATATCCTTTTGAATATATTTTCAGAAAATATAATATTATTTCTTCACAAGGACAAGTAATAAATGTTCAATAAAAATGTAGTTATAACAATTTTACTTACTTCTCAAAAAGATATTATTTTTTAGCAATAATTTGTAAAAGGACAATTCAAAAATTAATAATTTAAAATTTAACAGGAAATATTAACAAAAATTATTTAAAATTTTTTAAAATGCGTTTTTAATGAATTTCAAAGAAAAAAATTAATGAGAATATTAAATACTAACCTAAAATTAAATATAGATTTTACATATTTTTAAAACAGAAATTAGTACTTCTTTCATCAAGATATATACTGTATTTTCTGAATTATATAGATTTAATTAATAAATCCCTTTACTACACTCACTTCCAAAAGTTAAGCACGGAAAGAGAAATGCTGATTTCCGGAAACCAATCAGAATTGAAGAGAATGTAAATCGCTGCAGAGGAAGATGGAAGTGTGCAAATATGTTAGGTAACAGATAATCGTGCTTTCATGTCAAGAAATATGCAAAAAGGGCAGCCTTATAAGATACCAGCTTTATGAATGGTTACAGAAGTTGATTGTAAGTGCTGCTAGAAGGTGTTTAAAACTTTCGTTCAAGACATACGTGTTTCTATGACTTCTAGAAGACGAATGGAAGATTCTGAGCTCTGCTATGCTGTGGGGTACATTGAAGCAGGACAGTCGATCTCAGATGTTGCTCTTTTCTTCGGTGTTCATCATTCTGTAATTTCACGTTTATGGAAACAATTCCAAACAACACAGACACACAGACAGTTGTTCCGAAGGCCCGTAGCCGGTCGCTCAAGGGTTACAAACCCCGCGGAAGATCGATATATTGCGATTTTATCCAAGCGGAATCGCAGAGCAACCTCCACACGTGTGAAATCTATGGCTACAGTGTCCAATGGTAAGGTGATATTTGCAGCTACTGTACGCTCGAAGATTGCAATATGAGTGGACTGTACACCCGGGTATTTCGAGTTTGTGTTTGTCTATCAGTCCAATCAAGAGGGACACGAGTAAAGTAGTGCCGGGAACATGTCAATTGGACTGTGTCTAACTGAGGCAATGTCATGTTTATTGATGAGTCAAGATTTGCTCTGGAGCCAAATGACAAGCGTATAAGGATATGGCGTGAACAAGGAACACGCAATCAGTCCCAAAATATCACCAAACACCACGCATTCCGAGGTGGAAGCATTATGGTGTGTGGGCAGGGATTTCATTAGGATACCGCACCGACCTGCACATCTTTAAATTAAGTTCTGTGACAGCTGTCGGGTATCGAAATGATGTCTTAGAACTCATTGTGAGATAGTACGCTGCAGTAGTTGTCCCTAATTTTTTTAAATGGACGATAACGCACGCCCCCATAGAGCTGACATCGTCGATGACTACCTGGAGAGTGAAGGGATTGCGCTTATGGTGTGGTCAGCATTTTCGCCCGACCTTAATCCCATTGAAAATCTTTATGATGCTCTTGACCGTGCTGTATCTTCACCTTCAGCTACTCTTATTGAGCTGGAAATTGCTCTACAAGAAGAATGGCTATAGCTTAATTCTGCGGTGGTTGACCACCTAATTGAAAGCATGGTCAGAAGGTGTAAACTTTGTATAAAGATGAGGGGGGATCACATACCCTATTAATGTCTTTTTTATTTTATGCTGTTTATTTTCACTTTATACATATTACTTTTTAAATCTCCGGTATGTCATTATCTGATAACTTACAAAAGTTTAATATTGTTTCCATTTCTGTATATAATTATTGATTTTATTTTATGCTTTAATATATATGCTACTTTCCTGCCTAATTTTGTGTCAATCAAAGCAGTATTTGTTGAATTTTTTTGCATTTTACATCTTCGTGCTTAACGTTTGGAAGTAAGTGTGTTAACTAAACATAAATAAAAGAGAATCTGAACAAAAAGTCATACATACGCATTAAGATACATTAAAAACAAAGTCTGATAACAAAGATTTATATTTTAAAATAAACTTATTATGTATCACAATAATCTATCCATAAGACAAATACATTTTTCCCATGGATGGATTCAAAAGGAATCTTTCTGAATTAAAAACCATAGCGTTGTTTTGAAATAATTATTATGGATGAAATTCAAATATTTTATCTTTTATTTCAAATAATTTTTAAAATTTTTGTTTAATTTCTTCATTGTTATTTAAATTTGTGAATACAGTTTTTAAAGGAAATTAAATATTATTATTTTTTAATTTCTTTGTGTATACTAAGCACTGCCTGATATTTAGAGACTTCTAGGAAATTTTGGTAGTGTTTTGGACAACAATTTCTACCACCACATTTATTTTAATAGTTAATAAATAATATTTGCGCTAAAATTTGCCTCATTTCATTATTATAAATTAACTTAGTTAAAAATATTTGTGCATTAAATTTTATTTAATTTTTTTCCATTAGTTAATTTTTCCCACAATAATGAGGAAGTATCCCATTTTTCATAACATTAAAAACATGATTAAATAATTAATGATTTAATTTTGAAAACCAAAATTAAAGACTAAACATTTGATTTTGCTTTTTTTCTGTGGAGTTGAACATTATCATAACTTACAACAGTTTTTCGGCCAAAGAATATAGTGTTTTATTAGAAATTCTACACATATAATACAAAACAGATATATTTCTTATAGTTACGATACCAAAAAGTGATTCATTGAACTCGACGTTATATAAATATATTTCTTTAATGCAAAGAATTTTAATCAAAGGGAGAAAGAACTATGCATAAATTTTTAATTTTTGTTAATGAAGTAAATTTTTATATGTTGTCACATAAATTTTCGGCAAAGTATAGAAAATTTTAAAACATTGCTGTTATGCATTAAAAATATTCCTTTTTATTACTTATCAGTAATTGTTTTATACTTATATTTTTAGGCATTATTATTTTGAAAATTTTCTGCAATCATTTAAGGTTTATTTTGTTTGCAATAAATGATTCATGTAGTATATATGAAGTATATGAGCATGAAGTATATATACACACATATGTGTGTATCTGTGTATAGGTATATGTACATATATTTGTATCTATTTTTACTCTATTGATACTTTAATTACAGATGTAAAAGTAAGTAAATGGTTAAATAAATGGTATTTTATTTTACAAATGCCATTTTATCCATATTAGCTTAAAATATATAACCATATATATATTTCATTATTTGAATATTATTATAAAAATACAGGAAAGAGAGAGATGTTTATTATAAATGATTATATAATACAGTTACCATCAACTTTTCTAAGAAAGTGTAAAAATTGCTAACTCAAAATTTTCTGGGAAATTAAATTACTTAGTATCTTATCGTTAAAATTACTTTATGGATTCAAGAATATTTTTTGACTGTTATATACAAGTCTTCCTGCATCACGATCATTACTTAAGTTTATCTTTAGTGTATCTTTTTAAAATAGTTAATAGACCTTAAAAAATAGCATTTTCTGAATGGCTCAAATATTTTTGATGTACTGAATTTTAGATTTTGATTGATGATGGACTCAAGCAAAGAAATATTTTCAATACAATTTCTCCTTGTCATTTTTTTAATAACACTGAAAGGATAAAAAAACATATTTCTTTCCATAAAAGCAATTTCGTGTTTCACTTCATCTTCAACTGAATTTGAAATAATTTTCTCTTTAATAATTCGAAACAAAATCTTAAAAAGTAAACTGATTCAATTTAACTCTTTCCTTCTAAATGTTTAATTAAAAAGTGATATAAATGTTTGAATATAAGAACATTATTTTATGAAATTTGCTTTGTAATAATATATTGAACATATAGTAATATTTAGAAAGGTCTATACAAGCATGAGATTGTTGTTTCCATGGATAATTTTTAAATAATTCCACATCCGGTAATACTATAGTAACCTGTAAATACCTATTATAAATAAAAATTTATTTCTCACTCCTAATTTTCAAAAACGTCTTTCAACATTGTTAAAAGATAAAATTCCCTGCACATTCAGAATGATCAAATATCAACAGTCTTTGAAATCGTGACTAGCAATAAATATTTTAATGAAAGAAAATTGAAATGATCAATAAAATTTGTACAAAAAGGAAAACACCAGTATATAAAATTATAAATAACACTTCATTCAAAAAAAATATTTTTCCTATCACCAAAAGTGCTCGGATAATCCTACTAATCTTTCTAAATGGCTCAAATAAATAATGTAAAATTTCCAGAAAATTTAAAAAAAATGTTAGATTTTATAATATATAAGTTTAACCAATTTCCGCATCCCCAATTAAAATACTTTCCGAATAAATACCAGCAAAAAGGCTAACCTATTTTTAAAAAAGACCAGTTATACTGTTGTTACTCATGACACTTGGATAAGCCAAGCTCGCTTTGCCGACAGTTATCCTAATTTAAGTCAATAGGGTGCGTCTTTCATTGAGCCAGAGTTCCACGAAGCTGAAAGTATGGTTTTGCTCTAGAACCCGCCGATAGATTGCACCACCAGAGGATTCCCTCCCTCAATTATGACATTGATCTGGTGGGGGAGGAAAATTTTTCCAGACCATTAGAACTATGATGACAGCTCAACGTCTGATCATAGGACTTTCCGCGTGGTTCCACTGATTTAACGAGCACATATATCACATGCACTCGATGGATCTTTGGTGGCATAGGGAATCGAGCCTTGTCCTACAGAACGGAAGGCCTATGCTCTAACTTTTAGGCTATTATGGCTCATGACGATAAATGTCATATTTATCAACTTTGTTTTTGGTAATTGGGAATAGTATCCATTTTATCTTTTATAAAACAAGAGCACCCTCTAGAGAGCTCCTAAATTGAACGGTGACTAAATGATGTCAAAAAACCTGTAATAAAGTTCAACATCACATATTAAAATAAATTTATGAAACCACAAATCAATTTCTAAAGTTTTGAAGTCTATAATAGGTAACTTGAATTAAACTAGTTCTTTGAACTAATGAAGGCAAAATTTAAGAACAAATAATTGACAGTACCCAAAAGTTTTTTTTATTCAATCTAAGTAATGTAGAATTAAATTGTTTACACCCGTCTTAAAAAGAGTTGGAAAAATCAAGGTGAACATCATAATTCAACAAATGTTGCACTCGCTGTGATGAAAAGTCACCAGTATTGGTATTGTGGATTCGAAAAGCTCTAAATAAATAAGAAATAAGATGACGAATCTTTTATTGCGTTAACTATAGTTATAACTATTTAGGGTAAACACTCCATTAAATTATAGTAAGTTGTTGGTAAAATTGTACTCCTTTCTTCCTATCTTGGCAAAGTAAACAGTTACGTTTTGGTTGCTGGTCCAATGATCCTGGCTTACATTTGATACTGCCACTCATTATAAAATGTTCTACAGCATTCAAGTCGATGCTTTAAGCCTTACACTTGATCCATTCCAAATAATGATGGACGGAAATATTTTTATGTTGATATAGAATAGTCCAAACTGTTGCCAAAGTATCAGAAGCATGGTATTATTTCATACGTCTTCTTACTCACCAAGATGAATCAAACCACAAATTAAATTAATGAGTCAGGATGTTACAACAGGAGATAGTGTCCTGATTCATGACTAACTTTCACACTAAATTTCTCTAAATTTCACAATAAGCTTCAGTAAATATCAATCGTCAGATAATCGAGAGGTCTATACACATCCATCAAAGTGCCAGATTATGCAATGGAATTCAAATGATCTCACTACATTTCGTTCTTCAACTGCTTCAAAGTTCAAATAATTTTTCAAATATTTCATAAACTCTTTAACAAATATTCAGTAGCATGATAAGTATGAGGTCTTCCAATATGACATCAACTATTAATGGTTAACAGCACACCAAGGAACAATGAAAAATGAAACAGAAAATATATTACATCAAATCTCTTCAAAATTTAAAGGTAGCTTAAGAATATAGCTGACAAGAAGAATAGAAATGCAAAAGCATTCATGAACTCGTAAAAAAGTAATATTAATTCTGTGGATTATAGTAGGAGCAAAATAACTTTATATATAAGCTAAGGTTAGTTTCTGTCCTAATTACACAAGGTTCATAAAATTAATTTCAAAGAGTGACCTTGTAGCTGAAAAGGTATTCAACCCACAGGGAAAATAATTGACATTATATTGTTGTTGCTGATCCCTGTTGTCTAGCAGCGCTAGACCAAGTCTATGACATTGCACACTCTCAGGAAATCAATGACCAATAATGGTCGCTCCAGAAGATCTTCTTTATCGAGTCCCAAGCACTCAAGGATATGATCCGGAGTGGCTTGGCTTTTGAAACACTTAGCGCAAATTGGAAATTCCTTTTCTTTGTTGTTAAATGCCAATGATCTTAGGTGGCCACTTCGAAAACGAGTTATTGTAGTTTGTTCCAGTCTGCTGCACCGGAGGGATAGAGATCCGCCGGGACGATTACCCTGGTACCAATGGTGCACGGGGGGAATGGCAAATGCAGACCGAACAAGGCCTTTCTGTCTAGAGTATAGTTCAGTATAGGTAAGAGACGCCGGAGTAAGCAAAGGCTCGTCAGTACCTCTTTTTGCTAGGGCATCAGCCAATTCGTTACCCGCAAGGTTTACGTGGGAAGGGATCCACTGTAAGTGAATCTAACGAGATAAGGAGAGCCGTCTAAGCTTGTCCAAGATAGCTACTCCTGTATTATCACGGACTCTGTGCCAGTTAGTAAGATGCTAATTGACATTATAATATCACAAAGCTAATAATTGCTGAATCTACTTAGCTAGCAAGCTACTTAACTAGCTAAGCTATAAAACTTCTAAACATCCATTGAAGAATATTATTCTGAATTGTCAATTATTTTCGCGTGTCATATGGAAAAAGCACGAAAGCATTATTTGTTCCAACTCCGAGAGAGATATATGCAAAAAAGAAGAACGAAGTGTCCATCTCTTCAGTTATCTAATAGTGACCAGGACTTAATTGGAATCATGTACTCTAATAACAGACTTATGAAAAAAACAAATCAATACTTACGCCTCATTATGTATTCCCTTATTAATTCATATATATATATATATATATATATATATATATATATATATATATATATATATATATATATATATATATATATATAAAGATAAGATAAAAGATAAAGATAAGAGAAATATATAAAAGATATGTTTCTTCGAAGCCAACTTTCTTAAACAGTCCAGACATTGACATATGGCAAAATGGTCTGCAATTTCGGTAAGTTTTCTTGTCCTCGAAAAAGTCGTACAATCAGCACTTGATAGACTGAGTATATTTTTCTATTACAATGGTTGTTATTCATTACGAAAAACTGTATTTATCAAAAAGTTATTCCAAAAGTGCATGAAAGATTAAATAAACACTTACGTATCAGCCATTTACTTACCTAAATTTACTGCCGATTCCTAGGATTTGAGCTATGAAAATTTGATTAGATTTATAAGAAGATATTTACAGAGTGTTAAAAGTAAGCAAGTTTCCAAGGAGGGTAAGATAGACAACTTGAAATCACACAGGAATATCATGTTGAAAACTTCCTTCTAGTTCATTTCACAACGTTGAGACAGCACGGGTGTTTCGAGCAGCTTTGCTTTGAAGTTTCGTTTCACGAAAACAGTGATAGGTGCAGGTTGGCAGATTATATGAACATAGAAAAAGGCCATTGTGGAAGGGATATAATATATAAGAAATGTCATCTTTTAGATGAGCATATTTGTTGTTCGATTCAACTTTTCATTGAACAATTTCTATGTGGTAACTTCAACAACCTCTCTAAAAACTTGGCACCAAGATCCATCTATTACCCATGTTACTCAAAATTTCCTCTTTTGGCAACACTCCAGGGTCTAAAATCAGCTTTGATGATAGGATGGGAATCTTATTTACCGGGTGATCCAAAAGTCAGGACGAACTTTAAAAATAAATAATTCGAAAACGAATCACGATACAAAGATGCGGTTTGCACCAAACGGATGTAAAAGAAACCGGGTTTTGTGTGGCAATGAAAAAAAATAGTTCTGTTGGCGACCAACAGATGGCGCTATAGTGTTTTATTGAAACAAAAGATGATTTGCAAATGAAACAATGATTAATGAAGTCAGATTAATTACAGTTAATTAGTACTTACTACAGTAAATATTCAATGTGCTGTCCATCATTCAGAAGTAAAGCTGTGAGACGAGTCACCACACCATTCACAACATTTAGTAGCATTTCTTGCGTTATGGCAGACACATTTTGGCGGATGGCATCTTTCAGTGCCGCTAGTGATGCCGGTTGGTCGCTGTACACTTTTGACTTCAAGAAGCCACACAGCCAAAAGTCACAGGGTGTGAGATCGGGAGATCTTGGAGGCCATGCGTGATTAAAATAGCGACTGATAATGCGATCCTCCCCAAATGTTGAGCGTAGCAGGCGTTGCACAGGCAGAGCAATATGAGGTGGTGCTCCATCTTGCATAAAGGTGACTGTTTGGAGTGCCTGTCG
Organism: Latrodectus hesperus; assembly: GCA_037975125.1. NCBI lineage: Eukaryota > Metazoa > Arthropoda > Arachnida > Araneae > Theridiidae > Latrodectus > Latrodectus hesperus. Next base: position 43,295,962 of record CM075855.1, read on the forward strand.
CGCTTGCAGTTCAGGAATAATGCTGTTCTGTAGCAGTGCTAGATATCGCTTACCGGTGACAGAAACTGTTTGGAAACCTGTCTGTGTGACTTCCTCGAAAAAAATGGACCAATTATGAAATCAGCAGTGAAGCCACACCAGACTGTCACTTTAGGCTGTTGCAAGGGTACCTCAACAAATGCATGTGGATTTTCTGTGGTCCACACTCGACAATTGTGGGTGTTAACAGCGCCAGAGAGTGTGAAATGTGCTTCAGCTGTCCAAAGCACAGTGTGAAGCCAGTGTTGCTGCTCTTCCATCTTATTGAAGACCAAATTCGCAAAATGTCGGCGAGAGTCGAAGTCAGGAGGTTTCAGTTTTTAGTTATGTTGTAACTTGTAGGGATACCGTTGCAAAGTTACTCGCAGCGCTCTCCAGACACTTCCGTACGACACTCCTGTCTGCCTCGAAACTTCTCGAGCACTGCACTCCCCATGTGCAGCAACCGCCGACATGGCTTGCACCGTCTGCTCCACTGTCATGGTAACAGCAGCTGCAGTTGAGGAACGTCCACTTCTTTGACGTGATGCCAAAGAACCTGTAGCTTCAATTTTTTTCACAATTTTGTTCAATGCAGAAGACGTTATTGGTCCTTTGCTATCTCGCATACCCTTCATGTAGCGATATGCTCGCAATGCCGCAATGGCACTTTCCAAATTCTTATAAAACAGTTTAACTAAGAGGGCTTTCTCAACTGTGGACAGCCTTTCGATGCATACCAGCTTCGACTACCATTACCTGTTGCACTTGCTTCTTTTTATATTGTTTGTTGCTTTGCATAATCCTACATCAGAAATCCGACAGCGCCATCTGTTGGTCGCCAACAGAACTATTTTTTTTCATTGCCACACAAAACCCGGTTTTTGTTTCATCAGTTTGGTGCAAACCGCATCTTTGTATCGTGATTCGTTTTCGAATTATTCATTTTTAAAGTTCGTCCTGACTTTTGGATCACCCTGTATAATATATATATATATATATATATATATATATATATATATATATATATATATATATATATATATATATATATATATATATATTGTTAAAGATATGTTTGAGAAAAAAGACCTTTGAGAAAAAAGAATAAGCAAATAATTTTTTATAGATCAGTATTTTTCATTGAAACCATCTGCTGAGTGATTATATTATTTATTTCATTATGCTAACTAAATGATTTTTTTCATAGTTTATAAATTATAATATATTTATTTATTTCTTATGTTAGGCATAATATTTTACTCTATAAAAATTATATTATTTTTCAAAAAAATAATTATTTTCAAAATTATTGACATCAAATGTGCAATCAATTGATTACATAATAGTAATAATTAGAGTTTACACTATAATTATTAATTGGATTTCACATAAAAATCATATAGTTAGCAATTAAATTGAAAAAAGTAATTCATATTTAATCTTTATTTCTTAGTAGTTTCTGAAATATTAAATTCTGAATTATTTAAAATATCGTAATTTCATATAAAGTTGATTCAGTTCTCCATGGCTAAAACAGATGAAATACTGGTCTTTCAACTGTAAATCAAATGTTGCATCAAATGTCAACCCTTCAACATTTCTATTTATTGAGCAATTAATTTAATATCTTATTATTTTATTGAAAGTTTACTTAAAATATTTATATAAATATAAAGGTCATTCAAAATAAGTTTTCTGTTAAAGTAGAGGATGAAAATGATTTTAGTTCCCTTCTCCCGGCAGTCAAATAAAGATTTAGGAGATCTTATATATTGATTAGTAATTTTGTATGACATTTTTATAATATTGTTACACGATCTTTTTTATTTTATTGTTAATATAGGAAAATTAAATTTATGATATTCTAATAAATAAAATTGTGAAAATCATGGCATTATAAGGATTCACCTTATAGATACTCAAAATTATTAAAAAATTGATTTTTTTGAGTGAAATTCATCACTATATTAATATGGTAAAAACTTTAAATTAGTTTTTTATAATGATGAAAAAAAGCTTTGTGTTTATTTTTTTCTACAACTACACTTCAAATTGTAACCAAAACATCATTGCCAGTTTTTTTCACTTTTAATTTAAGTGGGTAATAATATTCATGTGCAATAAAAATGGAAATAATAAAAATATAGTAACATCGAGACATTAAGAATTTCTTTTCCCACATTAAACTCTTTTTTTTATTTTACCATTACAAGGTATTTCAACTGAAATTTAGAACTATGTCATTAGCTCTTTTAATTTTTTGCTTCATTTTAAGCACCATACAAAAAGCGCATTTGAAAATGTAAATGATACTTGCAGAACATGAATTTTCATTTTAGTGAAGATGATAATAAAAAGGTAATGGATACGTTTTTTGTTGAAAAATGTGCAAGGAAAAATAATGAAACTTCTTAATGATGGTACGAAAACTTATTTATGAAGGAATTTTTTTAAGTAAAGCAAAGCAAATTCTCTCACTACAAGTGTAATTAGATTAAGAAAACATTTTAAAATAAATTAAATTAATTGAAAATTAGAAGTCTCATCTGTGCATTAAATCGTTAGCAAGTTAATTGAAGATCGTTAAATATTTTAGCTTCCATTATAAATATCATCAATACTTTAATGTAAATTTAGATTTGGCAGTTAAGAAACATTCGTTGTAATACAGTCTTTCATTAGTAATTAAATGCATTAAAGTTATAGAGTAATTTATTTTAATATATTTTGGAGCAAAATGAAATGTGGGAAGTGAATAATTATTTTATTTTATTAAATTAGCGCGATATATGTTTGTATTTTTTATAACTTAAAACTGAAGTTCATGAAATGATATTATAATTTTAATTCATTGCTGTAAAATATTTCTATTTTAAGTTATTTTTTCTTTAAAGCAAAATTATCAAAATAACTTTATTTCTCTAATTATTTTATACCGTTTTATGACGAGGATAAACATTACTTGTGTTCCAATATAATATGGACTTATTTCAATATATATTGAAGGAAATATATAGACTTTATATTCCTCATAAGATATAAAAATGAAAATACCTTAATGATACAAAATCGATGGAATTATTATACAAACTTTTTGTGTGTGTGTGTTTTACAGATATTCTTATTATATATTTTCTGAAAATAAAATTTTTACGAATTAAATAAATATATTTAGATACAGTTTTAAACAAACTTTTTATAAGGCTGAAGAGCTATCAAAACTTGAAAGTATTTCAGAGGCTCCCGGACTTGAACCGGGGACCTCTCGATCTGCAGTCGAATGCGTTTCCACTGAGCTATACCCTTACTGAAGAGGAACCTTATCATACTATTTATGAATAATACTTGCAAGTCTCTTTGTTTATTTTCTAGATACATGTTTATTAATACGTGAAGAAAAAGCAATGCCCCGACATCCTTTTTTTAAAATTAACTAACATTAATAAAGGACACAAGACGTTAAAAACTTTACAATTTAAAAATAAGAATTTTTTATAAACAACATTCGAATTTGTCTCATGACTAAAACTTCAATAATTTTATATATGCATCTTTTAATTGTTTAACACTAATCATACTAACACTTATTAGATACCTAGTTTACCATAGCGGATCAAATGACCCGAAATTTACGTTTCCTAATTTTATGTATGAAATATGGATGTTGGAAAGGAAATAAAAATATAATGATAATAAAATATGTATTATAATTATATGAAATAGTATTTTTACAATTTCTATTTCAAACGCAAAAAATAAGAGTTGTTTTTATACATCACATTTTTTACACCATAGCAAATTTATCTGCTATGGTACGTGGATACCATAGCAAATTTATCTGCTTTCAAACGTTCATTCCGCTGACTTTTTTTTATCAAAGCGAATAAATCTAAGAATTTCGGTAAAATTATTTCTGCTCATAGTTTCAGAAAAAAATTTGGGCCCCCATATATTATTCCACAAAAAAGAAAGTTTCAAATTATTTGCTCCATATGCAGCTCGTGCATATAAAATTGCAATAAATGCAGCAAGTTTTTCTTGAGATAAACTCCAATCGGATCCTAACACTCTGTTTGCTTCTTCTATTGTGCTTGTTCTTATATGGTTCATAATACGGTGGTCAACTATCAATGAAAATGCAGTACTAACTTTACCTTTCATTATATGACGTTTAGCATATCCTGTTGGGCCTACTTCTTGCCTGAAAATGTTATGAAGTGGTGGTCTTCCAGGTGTGCCACCTATTTGTATTTCTTCCCAAACAGATCCATCAATTGCAACATGTTGTTCATTTATTTCTGCTTCACTTTCTTCAAAACTTGAGAGTAATCTTCTTCTTTTTCGTCCACAACCGATATTCACAATATTTTCCTCTTCATTGTCAGTATCTGTAGATTCAGACTCATTTTCGTTTGTAACCAATATATCTTCGTTTTCAGAAAATTCATCTTCACCGATTTCCGAAAACTCTTCTCCAATATCATTTATATCTTCTAAGAATTTGGACTGTCTCGTTCGTTTCGACATTTTATGGGTAAATAGTTACCTGTATCATTAATAAGGCTATCAAAATAAAATAAAAACTGTGTACTAAACTTTTCTTTTTTTGCTACCTTTTTTACACAAAAATCTGGTTTCAATCAGAAATTTTTATATTTTCTTGAATTATTCTCAGCTATTTTGATTGAACTACTTTACGTAACAGTCTTTGCATACATTTGCAGTTTACTGAATACAATAAGATAAGCAATATGTATTGATAAGCTTATAAAACAAAAAAAATGTTCTCCGGGTCAAATGACCCGATGTGGTAGACAACGGTATACGACAGTTATTACTCAAAATAAACAAAACAAAAAATTATAAAAATAGTATAAGAACAGTTGACTAAATTAGTCAGAAAAAGTCAGTAAGTTAAATTTGGAGAAGTAATAAGATAATACGTGCATTATCAATGCAAAAGTTTAAAATGGGTCATTTGACCCGTTATGGTATGATTAGTGTTAATATTTTAAAACTTGAAACTTTTTTCATATATGATTGTATATTTGAAAGACCTCAACTCAAAGATGTTCGTAGCTAAATTAATAGGTTATTTATGATCAATACGAAAATGATTGTGAACTCAATATAAAAAATATATACAGTTTTATTAAAATAATACATAGCAATATTGTTATAAAACGCAGTTGTTACAAATGATTTAGGGTAATTGAATTGATATTTAATTTCATTATAATATTTGTCATTTCTATATAGCAAGTATTATAACTATTTGGAAGATATATATATGATGCAATTATCAAATCACTCACCAATTTCTTTCTTTATTATTGAAGCATGAAAAACAAATTACTATATAATATAATGAAGTATAATAATAAAAGACTACTAAAGGCAATTGCCATGGGAAAGGTTAGAAATATTTTTGACATACAACTAACTATATGTACTATTATTCACTTCTCAAATTACTTATATTAACTACATTGTGTTTTATGTAATTTTTTTCGTGCAGTTCATTGAATCGCGGATAAGAAATAAATATGTAACCAAATATCTCAGCACTCCGTGAAGATTAATATGCAAATTAGAGCTTTCATTAAGAACTTGGAAGATATCAGTCAAGAAAATGTTAAGTTTTTTGTCTATCTTTAATTTATGCTGCATTGCATACATTTGAAATGGAAATTGTAAGCATCATCATTTAGTAATGCATCGTATTCTGATATTTCAATAGAATCACTTTCGAAAAAGATGTTAAGAGAAATGAATTTTTAGAGATAATATTGGAGAAACCAATTGTGTATTTTTACGTATAAATAATTAATTTACGTCAAAGAGACCTTTTAAAATTAATGTTGATATTTTGTTAAATAAAAAGTTTATTAAGAAGATAGCAAAGTATTATGGTTTATCAATTTTATAAATTCATAAATTCTTCTGTATAAATTTATTTTATCACTGATGAACTAAGACTAAATTTGAAATAATTCTTGAATTTAAAGACGATATTTAAAGTAGATACACAGTTGAATATAAAAGAACGATAGCTGAACAATTCAATTGGTTTTTATTTTTTAAGTACTTGTTTTCATACACTTTACGAAATTCTATACTGAATTTTTTTAAAAATTTAATAGCAGCATAGAAAGCTTAAATAATGTATTGCGGGTATTTTAATGTACATTAAAATAATAAATACTTATTTAATTTCTATCTTTTTAAAAATTAAAAATGTTTTTTAAGTTATTATAATTCAATTTATACAAGATCACACAATAAAATGATATTTTTACCTACATAAGCAGATTTTAAGCAACAGAATACATTTTATGTACACATTTGAAACACATTAGAATCGATGTTTTTATGTTTATATTATTACATAAAATATTTTCTTTTGATAAACGCATGGTAATTTGCAAGGATTATTACATTTTGTAGGTATTGAAAACGAGACTCATTAGTAGATATTTACTGGAAAATCAGATCACCATATTTCTCTCTTATTACACACATATTACCTGAAATAATATCCATATAAGAAATATAAATGCAATGGTAAATGATTATTAAATATTTACTTATTGTTTACTATATTGTGTATATTTATATACATTTTGTCGCTCAGGTAACTTTATTTCTATTTTAAAAACTATTCAATATATCCTCTAAGAAAAATTTCCCTTATTTGTTCTACCTTTGTAACACCTACAAACGCGTTTCACCTTTATTAAGTTTCTGAATGCTTGAAACCATAAATGCGCATTCTTCAATGTTATTATATTTTTATTTGTGAGAACATATCTCCGATAAGTGCAAATGTGCTGCCTCTCAACATACGAATACTTTAATTAATTCCAATTAGGTGTGGAGTGAGGGGAGTAGTGTATTCATAATTGCTAAAAATGATTAGTTAACATTATTTTGATACTTGGTTCCAGAAATATTTCTGAAGGCCGTTTTTCCACAAAGTGATGCTTTTCTTTTTTCCAACTATTCCATTAAGAAGTAATTTAAGAATGTGCATTTTATATACTTGTTGCATTTTCAGAACAATAGAAATAATTTTCAAACCAGCACAAATAATTTCCCCATCAAAAAATCATCGCATTTTAACGTAAGTTATATTTCTTAAGTATATACCATAACGGTTGCAAAAGGATTCACCACTACCTTTTTTATAAAGCTATTGAAACCATTATGTCTATAACGCCATATGATCAAGATACTAGTATTAGCCCCTTGTCTTAGAAGAAAGGAGTTATATTTGCTTAAAAAGTAAAGAATGTTTCTTCTGTGCAATGTGAAGAAGTATTTCTTTCAAGATCACCTCGATAAAAAGTTCTATTACTCTGATTTATGACACATATACAAAGATACCATAGCGTTGCAAAAGATAAAACTATTGAAGTCATTATCTCTACAACGCCATATGACCAAGATACCAGTATTACCTCCTTGAATCATGTCTTAGAAGAAAGGAGTTATATTTGTTTATAATGTAAAGAATGTTTCTTCTTCTGTGCAATGTGAAGAGGTATTTCTTTCAAGATCACCTTATACGTATCGATAAAATGTTTAGATTCCTATAATTTAATGCAGATACAAAGATACCATATCCTAGCTTAAGCATACATCATTAATTTTTCTACAAAGCTATTGAAACCATTATATCTTTTATAGAAACCATTTATCTTTATAGCTTTATAGCCAACACAATTTTATAATTCGAATTCCATTTGTCTACATATTTCACTCTTGAAGCTTTGATTCTTACATTTTGGATTCATTACTATATGAGACCGAAATGCCCAGCAAATTCATTTAATTATATTGTGTTATCATTTTTTAAAATTTTACCAAATAACAAACATTTAATCCATAACTGTTTCAATTTCAGATCTACGTATTGGAAACATTCATCATTAACTAAAAGATACAGAAATGTGGCTGTGATATTGAATGCACATTTCGAAGAAGAAACTTTGAGAATTGATATGTTAGGATACTAAACATGGTTCTGCTCCTTAAAACTAATTTATTTTCCAGTTGAATCATACAAAAATCGTAATATTTTACATGATTTCGACCTCATTAAATAACATTGATATGGCAAAAAACATCAAAGTTTCCTTTTCTTAGTTCCTTTCCCGAATCAGATAGAAAAACGTAAGCAACAAAAGTCTGGTGTTCATGGCATCATCACCAATTTCACATCGTAAACAATGCTTATACACCATTTTAATTAAAGAAATAACATCTCTTCTTTGATCAATATTCCATACTTTACCACTAGTGTAAAAAATAGTATTAAATAGTATTAAAATATAGTATTAGAAATATATATATATATATATATATATATATATATATATATATATATATATATATATATATATATATATATATAAGAAGCGTTATAAAGGGCTCGTTCGTATGCTAAGCATTAAGCAACAATGATTAATATTTATTCAAAATGAACGATAAAATCTTTATTGCGTCATCATCCTGGATAAAATTCATCTTATTAGCACCTGTATTTATCATAAAACTCATTTTCTGGGTCATAAGATATACAAAAAAGTAATTTAAAAGGCGCAATAAAATGACGTCAAAGAATAATATATATATGCATATCTTAGAAATGAGAATAAAATTTTTTTTCATAAAGGATTTCTAAATCTATGAAGATGTGATTAATAAAACTGGTTGACATTTTCCAATAAAAATTTTCTAGAAAATGTCATTGTTATCAAGTGTTGTTGAAATAATGATTTTTTTTGGGAGGCTACGTTGTATTACTGTCTATTAAAATCAGTAAATTTTTATAATTATAGGCATCTAATATAATCATGATTTCACATTTATATGTATTAATATTATCAATTTCATATTCGATATATTAAAATACTTATACCATATTGATTACTTACATTGTTACATATCATGTATAGTAAGCCTATTAATATTTTTAAAATTAAGTTAAGCATTGTTTACTTATAATTTTATGTAAGCTTTGATGTATAAAGGATGAATATATAATTGATGAAGTTATTCATAAGAAAAATTGTGTTGAGTCGTATTTATTTGTATATGATTACTATGTACGAGTATTATTTTAATAAATTTTTGTTCAAAATTAATGATTTACATTTTTTTTGATTAAGACTTTTTAAATTAATTTAGAGGAATTTATATTTAACTCTCTGTATGTGTCTCAAAAATGTGTCAGTTTGATTAAATCTAAAATCAAATTTTTTTTAAGTACAGTGAAATATAAAACACTTTCGATTCTATAAAATTCTGTTGTTTCAAAATTTATTTTTAAAGAAAAATTATTTTTTCTCTCATAATTTATACTGATGAATTTTTCTTGAAGATGTGAAAATTTCTGAAGCACGTCAAGATAATGTATTAATTTTTTAAATTCATGATTATTTTGAGTTCCACCTTTTTAAATTCGGCAACCATTTTCGCTTGGCGATGTAAGTGTTCCTGCCGTTAAATGAGAGCAACTTGGCGGCAGCTCATACCTATTATAGAAGAGTAATCACTATTTTCGATAAAATACATGTTTTTAATTTATTATTAATTAATTAATCTATTTATTGTTTGTAATTTTTTAAATGGATTAAAGAATCATTATGGTATTCATAAATTAATATAGTAATAGGAATTAACTAAAAGTTTTCGGCTCTGTTTAGTTAGTTTGTCACGTTAATCTGCTTAAAACAACCCTTTAACACTTTTATTATTTTTTATGATAAATGTTTATATTAAGGATATTAATTAAAATTTTTAAGTTGTTCCAAAAAATAAATTTTCGGCTTGCAATAATTTAAGAATACGTACATAAGTAATATTAATATATAAAAAAATTGAAGTCATCTAAACATTTAATATTAAAGTTTTTTCTATTGATTTAATTGAGAGATACTCTAATATCATCGACGACTTTTAACTAGAATCTTTATCTGCGTCTATTTAAGAAAATAAAAGTTAGCATTTGAAATTTTTTATATAATATAAAATTTAATAAAAAATAATTTTAATAAAAAAATATGCTTTATTTATCTCACACAAGCAATATTTTGTATTGCATTTAACATATTATTTTTATTTGACAAGCAGAACTTAAAATAAAATTTTCAGAAAAAATATTGTCTTGATTATTCTGAAATTGGTCAAATAATATTAGTAAAATATGAAACATAAATATAAATTTATTTTGAGAACTTTCATTACTTGGTACAATAAATCCCAAAATATCAGGAAATATTGACAATTAAATGAAACTAGGAGAAAATTTTAATACTAACAAAAATGACAAATACAGATTGAAATTATTTGTCATTTTATGTCAAGTAAGTTAGTTTTGGATTTTCTTGAAAGTATTTCAATATAAATGAAATACATAAAATTTCGATGGGCTATATTTTCCTTATGTAAGATATGCAATAGAATAAAGTTATATATATATATATATATATATATATATATATATATATATATATATATATATATATATATATATATGTATATATATATATATATATATATATATATATATATATATATATATATATATATATATATATATATATATATATATATATATATATATATATAAAGGTTGTTGCGTGTGCGTTTTCAACATAGTTTCCTGTACCTATTCTCGAGTTGGGCTCTACCAATTAGTAGAAATAGCCGGGAGGGAATCTACGTAATTTAGAGACAGATACTAAGCAGAAGACCCCGAATGCTTGAACTGTTACATTCAGAGGTATCATTTCACTTGGAGGATATTGCGACCACAACTTCTATAAGGTGCCCAAGCCACCTACTACGGATCTTTGGTTAACCTGGGACTCAATTTCACTTCTTTCCGATGATGAGAACGAAGCCTTAACCGAGCAGGTATTCAATAAACATCTGGTTATTCTCGATTTTCTTTTAAAATTTGTTCAAAATGAAATACTTAACAATTACTCAGAAATTAAGAGTGCTTTTCAATATAAAACATTTTTTTCCTATTTAACGGATATAAGAAGATAAGTTGTGTAATCAGAAATGACTTACGTTATATATTTCAAAGAGAATAAATCAGCAAAATGTCATATATTTGTACAATATAAAGATAATATACATTCTAAGTGAATTCAAATCAAAAAAGTAGAAGGTGAAGTCAAATCAAAAAAGTAGAGGGCATTATTATTGGATTGTTTGTGTTTTACTTAGCTTTTTTTTTTTTAAAGAAAACTAAACAGAGTGAATATTTGAAAAGATATTGAATTTTGTAAATATTCCTAAATATAAAGTTATATTAAAAATAAAAGTATTTTAAAAAATCTCTATTAACTAAAACTATATTGAAACCGAATTATTTATTTAAACCTTGGTGTTAAAAATTTATTCATTTGGTTTATATATGAATAAAATTAATTTCACAATATAACTATTTGTTATTCAGTTTTTTGAAAATTATTCTTTTATTTGATGAGAGTTAATTTTTGTGTTTTATGAGAAAGACAAATCTTTCTAGCTATTGAAGTTATTCAAAAATTGTTTTCCTTTATATTGTCATAAAAGTGAATTATTTGAATAAAATGTATTTAATTACCATTTTAACCCATATGTGAATATTTAATTTGGCTTACAGAAAAGAAAATGAATTAAATTCTCTCTGAATTAAATTGAACACTTTATTTAATTTTGCTCACACTTTTAAGATTTTGTAATACCTACATATTTTTACAGTTAATTAAGCGAAAAATGCGGTAATTAGTTTATCATTTTTAAGTCTAAGCTAAAATGTAAATGGCTGGTAAAATTAAATATTTGTTTTTCTTTTTCGAGAGTAGCATATATTAGTTTAAAATCTTATTTCCACTGTATAAAAATAATTCCCAATTTTATTAGTTCAGACGTTAAAAAACAATTAGTTTTTGCTTTCTTTTAATTACAACGGATTAAAAGTAAAATTCAAATAATAAATTCTTTAACCGTAAATTGTTTGTCTTTCATTCTTATTCATTGATGTTTAAAAGGATTATTTCATTTGGATTGACCAAAGATCCCCTGTTAATCTGTATAGCATTTCAGAAATATAACAGAGTGCAAATTTTCACAAAAGTAAAGAAATATATTAATATGTGATGAATTTAATGATTATTTTATAAGTAAAATTTAACAATATAATTATTTTAAAATTGGTTAAAAATAATATAAATAAATATAGATTCGATAGAATTGCAATTTTCAAAATGCATCCGTTTTTCTAAAAACTTTAAACTTATTAATACAGGCATTAAAATATATAATTTTGATAAATATAGACGTTTAGCATAATTTTAGAGACATTATGTATTTTTTATTCTATTTATTGATAATTCAAATGTTATTCTCTATTTCTTCAAATATATTTTCATTACTAATGCAATATTACAATTAAAATTTACTATTCGAGCTCAAAATCTCTGGAGTTGAAATCTCGTGTGGCAAAAACAAATATGTCAATCTGTATAAAACTTCTTCTAATCCTTTCTACTAAATTTAGCAGCGCGTTTAATCTATAAGAACTTTTAAAGTTGGTGAAAATATTAAGTTGATTGAGGCGACATCATGTGGAGATTTAAAAATAATTCGTCGAAGCATATTTCGAGTTTTTTTTTTTTTTGGAATACAACCGAAGGTAAGCAAAATCTGTATATTCTTTCCTGATTCTAAGAGAAATCATATTTGACTGAGTTTAAGAAGTCAGTAAAGCTTCACGCTTCCCATAAAATTTTTTGAATGGAAATTTTGAGTATTTGAAAATACAATTCCTAAGATAACTTTTTGTATCTTTATATTTCCGATGATTGTAAAATAATGCATGAATACTTTTTATAAACATGATACTATAATATGCGAGTGCTACTTGTTGTATCATTTACAGAAACTAAATGGAATTTCGGTTTAAGATATTTTGAGGTAAGCATGCATTCCGCAGTATCATTAAAAATAACAGCTAAGTACAAGAGTTACGGTTAAAGTGACAATAATTTCAAAGCCAATACTTATTTTTTAGTGGCTGTGGAAGCCTAGTGTTTAAAGCATCGACCAACCTTCCGAAAGGGCAGGGTTCGACTCCTAATGCCGCCAAAGACCCACCGAGTACATGCGATATATGTGCTAGTTAAATCTGTGGAATCAAAAGTGGTCCATTGTTGAGCAGTTATCATGGGTTTAATGGTCTGGAGAAATTTTCCTCCCGATCAATGTCAAAATCGAGGGAATGGATACTCCGGTGCTGCCATCTATCGAAATAGCTTAGAGTAAAATCGCACTTTCACCTTCGTGGTACTCTGGTTAAACGAAAAACTTACCCTACTGACTTAAGTTCGTATAGTCAATGGCATAGCTTGATTGACTTGTCCAAGTGTCATAAGTTCAACAACAACCCTTATTTTTTATTGGAAAGAATGTAATCATAGCAAAACATACAAAATATTGATGGTATTATGTCTATAGTAGAAAAATCATCATCACAAGACCGAGTAAAAAGGAAATATCTATAGTATTTGTACAGTATTTCTACAGGCTTCACGTGTTCTTCTGCTGCCGGATTTTAGGGTTTTCCAGATTTAGTACAGTAAGCTTGTTAGCGAGTGATAATCACTTATGGTTTATGTTTGTGAACTCAATATTTTTTTTATCTGGTATGATGAAGATAGTCTTTTCTCAGCCTGTGGATATATAAGGCTAACTTTTCTTCTCAGACATCCCAGATTTGAAGAAACTGATTACATATATGTAATCCCTTTCTGCCTATTACAAAAGATTTAATAAAGGTTGCTCATTATAATCTTCAGTGAAATAAAGATTTAAAGCGATTTTAACGTGTTTGACAACATTTTTAATTGACATTGTAAATGATTAAAAACAGCTATTTTTGCAAATAAGATTTGTAATATTTTTTCTTGTTTTCAACCTTTAAACAAGATTTTGCTTGAGTTATCACTTTCCTTTTTTTTAAAGGAGCATTTACGCTCCCTAAATGTATCTTTATTTTTCACTACAACGATTTGATAAAAATTATTGATGACAATACCTTCAAATTTTCAAATCCGTTCAAATTACACTCTAAAGATGAAAAAATGGAATTTCTTTATTTAAATCATTAAGGAATTTAACGACAATTTTGTTCTAGCTACTTTAATTTTTGTTTCCACTTTATTTTCTGTTTAAAAAAATTTAAACTTAAAATTAGAAATATCAACAATTAAAACGTGTACGAAAATACGCTGTCAGTAGTTAAATGAGGACCACTTTACAAACATAAAGAAAAAATACTTTTAAAATTTCTTTTTTCTAATTTTGAATGATTCAACCAAATTTCCAGTCTTTAGGAGACTGTTAATGGAACAGACATTAACTTACTATTCATGAGATGAAAGAAAATATTTATACATCAACCCATATTAATTTTTTATATCAACCAAACGAATTTTCATTGGATTTTAAAGTTTAGAATTCCAAGGCGAAGTTTAATTTTTCAACTTTCTATTAAATTTAATGCAGTTTGAATTATCCGATAATCTACTATGATGAAAAACACATGGTACTTTTTACAGATAGATAGGTAGTTTAACATGAAAATGATAAAATTGACTTCTAATGAAGATTAGTAATATTTGATTATAGGGATCTATCTATTTAAAATGGTTTTGTGTTATCCACATTTAATATATATATATATATATATATATATATATATATATATATATATATATATATATATATATATATATATATATATATATATATATATATATATATATATATATATATATATATATAACATACAACATGAAGAATAATAAAACTAGTAAGACAAAATTTGAAAAATCACTGACAAGTAAAACAAAATTACACAATACACAATGTCAGAAAAGAGTGTTCGATTTGCATAGCTTACCATCTTCTTTCTTGCGAAGATGTGGTCTCTATGCTTTTCTCCCATTCTTTGTATTGCATAATTTAGTTTTATTTTTTCAGTGATTTTTCAAATTTTGTCTTACTAGTTTCATTATTCTTTTCATATTGTATCTTATTTATACTGGCCTATCTCTCTTTAAATCTGCTTTTGCGCTGATTGGTTTGCCAATGTTGTATAATAGCTGGTATTAAATTTTTTGTGTTTTATGCGCTGTATTTTATTTTATATATTATATTTACTGCTTTATATATATATATATATATATATATATATATATATATATATATATATATATATATATATATTAGTTCTTTTGAGATATGCGCTCGAGATTCTGTGAATGGCAACACAGTGGCCCTCGCGGTTACAGTTATAGTGACAGAAACTCGAAATTTTCGAATGGCAACGTCTACTTTTTACCATCGCAAAATGTTCAGCACATGCGAAAACCCTAAATAGCGTTGAAACGGTACCGATATGTCTAAAAACGGACGTGTTCTGCAAACACAAAAAAGAGTTCTGAAAACCGGCCAATAAAACACGATCTGGGCGCACGCAATAAATTTGCATGTGACAGAGTCAAGAAACCAATCACAGAACGCCGGTCGCCAAATATTCAGCGTAGGAAACCTATAAAATACCAAGCGGGTATGCGAAGTCGTCATTCGGGAACTCGCACATGCCGACGATATGAAACTTCCTAGGAAAGTTCGCGGTGAATTGATCAAACTCTATTACCAAAATGGGATGAACGCTGCGGAAGCCTTGCGTGTGTATCGCCGCAATCATCGACAACGACACGGCCCATGTACTCTGCAAGCTCTGCGTGATTTAGTGCGGAAATTCGAAGATACAGGCTGCACCTGTGACAAACAGCGCTCCGGACGGCCAACTGTTTCTGAGGACGTTGTCATGGAAGTGCACCATACAGTGACTGCAGGACACACAGAAACCGCAAGAGGCATAGCGCGCGTGTTGGATATTCCGAACTCAACGGTCCGCAAGCTCTTGCGCTCGGTACTTCACATGTTTCCCTATCGGTTCCAGCGCGTCCAGATGTTGGAGCCGGGTGACCCACAACAACGACGGGACTTCGCAAATGCATTTTTGTTACGATATGATGCGGATAACGACTGGCCACTTCGCATACTATGGACGGACGAGACGCATTTCACCTTAAATGGCAGCATTAACACAAAGAATTGTGTGCACTGGGGAGAGACGAATCCTCATGCTGTGGCGCCAGTACCATTATTTGACGCCAAAGTGACTGCGTGGTGCGGCATTACAGCTATATTTGTTCTGGGCCCGTTCTTCTTTGAGGAAACGACCCCGACTGGCCCTGCAACATGTTCTGTAACGGGCCCTCGGTATGCAGCCATGCTGAAAAATTATGTCTTACCGGAGTTGCGTCGGCTGAATGCACTCAATGACATTGTTTGGATGCAAGATGGCGCACCTCCACATATAGCGAGGTCAGTTAAAAGGCTCCTGGATCAGCATTTTGGTGATCGCATCATCTCACGCTATTATCCTTTTCCGTGGCCTGCGCGATCCCCAGATCTGACGCCTATGGATTTCTGGTTTTGGGGCTATCTCAAATCCAGAGTTTATCTGTGCAATCCTCAAACATTGTCGGACTTAAAGGATTCTATACGGCGTGAGATTGGAAACATCCCTCGTGCCATGTTGCGTGCAGCGACATTGTCCACCGTCTCCCGCATGCAATGCGTAATTGCCTGTGATGGCACTCATGTGGAAAATGTTTGAAATTAATAAAGATTTTTTTCTCTATGTGTTCTCATCATTGAGCAGAGTCTTGTCTCTGTCGTATGCATTATTCCTCCGTGCGCCTTGAAGAACTGTTTGTATGTGTATAACACGTCGGTTTTCGGACATATCGGTACCGTTTTAACGCTATTTAGGGTTTTCGCATGTGCTGAACATTTTGCGATGGTAAAAAGTAGGCGTTGCCATTCGAAAATTTCGAGTTTCTGTCACTATAACTGTAACCGCGAGGGCCACTGTGTTGCCATTCACAGAATCTCGAGCGCATATCTCAAAAGAACTATATTTGAAGTATCATCTTGATCGGTTAAATAGAATGGACGCTAGAAGTGCAGATGTTGGCAAAGTTTTTTTATAATCACCCTGTATATACACTACTGGTAATAAAAATTGCTACACCAGGAGCAGCACACCACACACGTGAAATTTGCATGACAGGTAGAACTTGCTGTGATATGGAAATGATTAGATTTTCAGCGCATTTATACAAAGCAGGCGGCAGTAGCGACAACTACAATGTGTATAAAACCAGAGATTTGACAGTAGTTTTCTCATACTCAATTTCCGTTTCAACGTTGTTTTCGGCAAAGAAAGTTGTTGTAATGCCACGTGTAAGAAGAAGAAATGCCTATCAACACGTGTCCTTTGATGGAGGAAGGACCATAGCCTACCGGGATTGTGGTTTATAGTACCGCAATATTGCTGCTCACGTCGGTCGAGACCCCATGACTGTTAGCAGAATATGGAATCGATGGGTTCAGGACACTCATACGGAACGTCATGCAGGATCTCAGAGACCCCCCATCACTAATAGCAGAGAAGACAGACATCTTATCCTCATGGTCACAAGGGATCGTACAGCCACGTCACGAACCCTGAGTCGAGAAATGGAGTCATTTGCAAGGCAAAAAATTTCTGCTTGAATATTTCGACGATGTTTGCAGCAGCATGGATTGTCTGCATGGCGACTATGGCTTCGGCTACCATTGACGCTGCGTCACAGACAGGAGCGCCTTCAATGGTGTGATCAGCGACGAATCTGGACGCGGGAATGGCATCACGTCATCTTTACAGATTAATCTCATTTCTGTATACAGGACCATGATGGCCGCATCCATGTTTGGAGGCATCGTGGAGAACGCGCATTGCCAGCTTGCATTGGACATCGCCATACTGGCCCATCTGCTGGAGTGAAGGTATGGGGTGCCATTGGATACACGTCTCGATCACCTCTTGTTCGCATTACCGGCACTTTGAACAGCAACCGTTACATTTCCGATGTGTTAAGGCCCATGGCTCTGCCCTATCTTCGAGGCCTCCATAATTCTTTGTTTCAACAGGATAATGCACGACCGCATGTTGCCCGTACTGTTCAGAACTTCCTTGATACAGAACAGGTTCGACTGTTACCCTGGCCAGCACATTCTCCTGATCTGTCACCAATTGAGAACGTGTGGTCAATGGTTGCCGAGCGATTGGCACGCCATCACTCACCATCCACTACTGTCGATGAACTGTGTCAAAGTGTTGAAGCTGCATGGAGTGAGATCCCCATACATGCCATACAATCTCTGTTTGACTCCATGCCTAGGCGGATAAATGCTGTTATTGCAGCCAGAGGTGGCTGCTCTGGGTACTGATTTCTCAAGATCTATACATCCTAATTTTCTGTAAATCTAATCACTTGCTCTTTCCACCCATCCAATAAATATCGTTCTGTTATTTGCATTCCTTCTTGGTGTAGCAATTTTAATGGCCAGTAGTGTATATATAAAATAAAATTTTCAATATCAGTACTTATTTGTACATATTTAACATGTCTATATTATATTTAATGCGTTTGTACCATTGTTTCATTTCTTAAATGCGAAAAATTAAATTTTAATCATAAATTTGAGTGCATATCTTTAGCAATTTTTAATCCGGTTCTATGCAAATGGTTGAAGAACACGTTTGCGTAGAATGAGATTGAAAAAACGTATTATTAAACTACTTATTTAAACTTTTTTATTATTTTTTTATTTTTTAAAACTCATTTCGTAAGACTATGAACGTGTGGCCACAATAAAATTCGTCTGCATAATTTTTAATTAAAATGACTCATTAGTCATTTACCCGGACCAACAAGTTCAAAGTGTACCTGGATACGATTCAAGCTTCTATTGTTCCATGAGAAATACAGGACCGTTACTGTTGCCCCCAGAAAGACAGATCCACTTCACATAAGTTAAGCATAGCAGTGGAAGTACTTAAAGAATTTTTTGATGACCGTTAAATTTCAGTAGGCCTTTGACCACCAAGGTCTTCCCGTTAGATACTTTTTATGGGGATATATCAAATATGGATTTTTTTGAGAAGTCCTGGAAACCTCAATGAATTAAAACAAATCATGTCTAAAGAAATTTCATCAATAATACAAATAAAGTTGTAATGGGTGTTGAAAAATTCGATTTAACGGGCTCATATTTGCATTCAAAATAATGATGATTATTTTTAACATTTTTTCAAGAAATAATAATGTAAGAAAATTTGATTTAAATCATATTTTCCCGAAATAAATTTATCACAGGATTAAGTAACATTGTGAACCCCATTTCTTTTTTTTAACTCATAAATAAAGTCGTAATATTCTAATACATTTTAAAACTGCTTCATAAGTTTAAACGGCTGAGTTTAAAACTGCTTCACTTAACTAATTTCTAACAAACTAATCACACTTAAACAAACTTCAAGCAATTACATATCAGTTGTAGTTTAACTGCTACACCCGTCAGATTTAAGAATAATAAGAAAAATCAACAGGTGCTCTAATAAATTGATCACCCTTTACGAGACTAATTTAAATTGTTTATTTTCTTCAAGGCATATGCAATAAAGTTTTGATGATTACAAAATTAACTGACTATAAATAATTTTGAAAAAGTAAAAATTAGCAATTATATTATTTTATGAATGCCTAGATACTAATCTTTTATTCGAGTTAAAACTTAATTAAAATTTTCTCTTGATTGAAAAATGATATTTTATTTCAATATTAATTATAGTTATCATAATTAATATCAAAATAAAATATAATTTATTTTATGTTAATTATTAAATTCTTACAAAAGCTACACAGTTTTTATGGCTTCCCATTTATATGATTTAATAAAATTTTTTTGTACTCCTAAAATGCTATTTTATGAGTATATTTCGACTCATTTAATTTTACAAAATTTGGAAGATATAGTTCGAATAAAAAAGTATTCAATAATTATTTACTTTAATTGTAATTCATTGAAGAAAGAATGAATGAAACATTTTATTTATTTTAGTTTTATAAAACATACATTTCTTACAAAATAGTGATAATTTTCTAAATATATGTATATACAAAATGTGTACTTGATTAACGAAAAATATCTCTTCCATTTTTGTTAAAATGGTATCCTTTATAAATGTTTGTATATTACTATTTTTATTATATATTTAACTTTTTATATTTTGCACAAAATATATTATTTTAATTCAACATTTTAACTAAAATGAATGATATAAAATGCTATATTTACTTAATTTAAAATGGGAATAATTATATTAATATTTAATAGAACATTTTAACATTTCGATTTAATGACGTTCAATGGATATAAAAATTAAATATTTTAATTTATTAACTTCGTCATAAAAAGGATTAAAAATAAACTTCATGGTGAAATGTAAATATTTTGGATTGATAGCATTTTATTCCTCTTACAAGATCTATTTAACAAAAAGGGAAAATATAATTTCTCCATTCTTAGACATTTGAAAACATACAATAATAGGTAATTTGAATGAATATTGGTTTAGAAGGTAAGGAATAAAACTGTGTACATATACAGAAACTATCCGAAAGGAATAGTAAAATGTATATAGTTTCTCATATTGGCTTGTTTTTTAATTCTACGATTGCCTCTCATCAAAAAGAACTATTTGGAGTGAAAGTTATAAACTGAATGTAAGCTGCTTGCGCAATATTCGCATTCAAAGAGGAATTCGAAGCAACACAGAAAAGCTAGTCAATGCCACCCTGGACTACAAAACATAAATAAATCACATAGACACAAAAATTTGCTGCCATTAAAATTTTTGCTTAGAAGGAAAAATATGATGTATCTGATGAATATTAAATTTTCTAAATAATTACTATTTCACTCACACTTTTACTCATAAGTTTAAAAAAATTGAAATAATGATACACATCGTCAATAGCTTTGACTTTAAATTTAAGGGATCATAAAAACATGATATCTTATATCTTCTTAAACATTTATGTAACTATAAGAAAACAAAACATGTATTCAAAATATATTAAAAATATTAATTACAAAAGAGTAAGAAAATGCCACAAATAAATGTACTAAACTACTGAATTTTTAAATATAAAATTCCTAATTTTTTTTTGCATAAATTGGTATAATTTCAAAATTTTAACGCCTCTGTAATAATCTAATTGTTGTTATCTGCATAATTATGATTGTGATAAAAGGCTTTACATTATGTAAGAATGATGGATATTGTATATGATAAATTATTCCATATAATTAAAATTCAATATACAGCACAGCCAAAAACTAATTTATACTTTATTTTATAGTACTTTAATAATAAAACTTTAATTTATAATGGCAAATAAAATGTATAAATAAGTTATAAATTTAATAATAGATTTATGTATTTTATCACTTTGTGAAAAAGATATTGATGTATCTAACAGTAATTATATAAGCAAAATTTGAATGACTCTTAGCTTATACACATTTTTTTATAATTTAAATAAGAGTGAATGAATAATAATTTTTTGTTAGTGGGATTTATACTTGAAAAATTTCTAAATGCTAAAAGTTTGACATTCTAAAAATGCTTTTATCAGAATTTGCAAAAAAATTGAAAAATAATTTTTGAAGCTCTTGTCTTGAAGCTATTTAAATGAGAAAATTTGGTTGATATGAGTAATATATCTTTTGTCCCGGTGAAAAATCCATTATCTCAAAAAAGAGTTCTTGCTTACAGGAAAAAGATTTTTCCTTGAAGGATATGAATTTAAAAATGGCATTTAGTCTGGATTTCATTTGATTTTATTATAGTTTATTGCTTTATAATATAAAAGTTTTAGTAGCTAAAAAATATTTATAATATTGAAACTGAAGCTATGTCGCTTCAATATATATATATATATATATATATATATATATATATATATATATATATATATATATATATATATATATATATATGTAATGTACATAACTCATGAATGATTTTTCTTCTTACAGGTACAATCATCTGAGAAAGTGGACTCTTCGAATGCTTTTAATTGAAATAAAATAATTTTTAATCTCTTCCTTTGTGTTGTCATCAATAGACATAAAGAAAAAATATGTATTCTAAGTCAAAATTCTCTTACTGTAACAGGAACCATTAGCTTTGATTTGCTTAATATCATCATATTTTTTGGTGCATACTTGTAAGCATTTATATCTGAAATCCATCTAAATTGCTTTGTTTAGCTTTTAGGCAGTCAGGATTTCATACGTAGAGGAAGTTCTTTTGATCATTCGGTATTTTTATTAGATTCTCTGATTGCTATTCAGTTCATAATATATACCTTTATTCTTTATACTTTATTTCCTTGTTAATTTCAGTTTAAATAATTACAATTAAGCAATTTTTAGCTTATGTATAAAAGAAATATAATATATATATATATATATATATATATATATATATATATATATATATATATATATATATATATATATATATATATATATATATATATATATATATATATATAAATATATAAAAATAAAATATCTAAAAATATATAAAATAAATTATGAAAGAGTACTGACATACTTTACTGACAATATTAACATAATGTAGAAAACAAGAAATTTCTTTTCACATTCTAAAGTTTTTGCATGACAATTCATGCCATTGCTTTATCTGCTTGAATTCTTCTGCAAAATGAAAAGCAAATGTGAGAAAAAATATTTTTTGATCACATTGATTACTCAAAAAAAAAAATGTAATTCGTTTTTGTCTGCTTACTGGATATGATTGACTTGTTAATTTTCTGTGTGATATCGGCCGGCACATATGTGTATAATCCAGGATTCCAAATTCTGAATTTTTTTGGTGACGAATAAACGTTGCCAAGGTAACTTATTGTGACGTGTGTGATGACGTTGATACTAGGGATGCCGAAATAGAGTTTTCTGCATAATTCTTTCATAAGTTTTCATATCTATGACGTAATAAAAACCAGGTTGCTAGATACATAAAAAAACTGCCAAAAAAATCACTAAATTCAGAATTTGGCATCCTGGATTATACGGTATCTGTGCCATATCGGCAATTACTTAAGCTGTTTCAGTTACTAGCTTATGGATAAACAAAATTTGTGTACCTGTGGAGCTCTTCATGCAGATACCAATGCTTCAAAATATTGAGAAGGGAAAACGTTTTCAAAGAAATAAAATCTGTCACCTCTTGAGCTTTTTTTATGTCATTGACATATTTGTTCCATTTTTCTATTTTTATCTATTTTGGAGTTGTTCCTTGTTTTAAAAAAAGTGTCTTTATTCCTGATTATATGTCTCAGCTATTAGAAAAAAGTTTTGATTAAATAAATTTCTCAATTAATCAGAACTTAGATCAGAAAATCAAATGCGAGAGCTTTATTAGACTAAATAATCTAAGAATGAGTTTACGAACCAAAATCGAAATCTTAGAATAATACTTTGTGGTGTTACTCATGACACTTGGACAAGCCAAGCTCCCTTTATTGTCGGCTATGCAAATTTAAGTCAGTAGGGTGTGTCTTTCGTTTAATCAAAGCACCACGAAGGTGAAAGTACGACTTTGCTGTATGACTCCTTCGATAGATGGCACCACCAGATGATTTACTCCCTCAATCTTGACATTGATTTGGAGGGGGAGGAAATATTTTTAGACCCTTATACGCATGGTGACTACTCAGTGACCAATCACAGGACTTTAGTTTCGTTAGATTTAATGAGCACGTATATCGCATGTACTCGTTGGGTCTTTGGCGGCACCGATGCCTTAACCACTAGGCTACCACGGCCCAAAACACTTTGTATTTTTCTTGTTATTCATATTAATTTTTTTTGTCATAAAATGGGGCCTTATGGAGCTGGAAAACCTAACTCGACCTTAATTTTCATTGTTGCACAACGGGAGACAGAAATTACATTTCCGCATTTTATTTAAAATTCTCTTAGACTGGCGTCTTGGAGTTTAAAATGCTTTTTTATTTTTGATACGTGAAAACAATTCACCCAATCTTCCAAGAAAATAATTACTATTTATTTGAAAATATATTTACAGCAATCTTCAGCTTTTAGAAAATTTTAGGAGTAATGCCATTATATTATGTTAACATTCTTGTATTACGTAAGAAAAATTGTCTCTTTTTAATGGTTATGATTTTCCTTTAATAAACATAGTAAATTGCTTTCCAACTGAATGACAATAAAAAAAAAGAATCATGATTATATTTTATATACATTTTATGATAATTTATATATATTGCAACGGCAGAAGTATTGTAGTATGTTATGAGTTGTAATATTATTTGTATGTAATATCGATTGAAATATTTTATGAAAAACACATGCTCGAATTTTTTGGTAGTTTAATAAATTTCAATGCAATAAAATGTTTCGAGTATTTAAAATATCACATTTTAAGAAGAAATATTTTGAGTTTATATATAATGTAAATCAGCACACACACATGTTTTTGGAAATATAAAAAAGTGACAAATTATTTGCTAGCAATAATTTTTATATTTCTTTAATAAATGAAAAATTTAAAGTGAAATTTGTTCCTAAATTTAATTTAATTATATATTTTATCTGAATAAATGATTATTAAATATATTTTCATTGGAAAATTTTATTCATTACAAATCTACCTTCTCAAGTGGACATTTTTTTTACATACCATTCTATGAAAATAATATTTTGTGTTAAATCAATACCTTTTAGAATAAAACATATTATGTTTGAAAATTTTTTTGGATTAGTAAACTTTTTCTTGCTTTTAAATTACTTTAAGTTGTATTCTAGAAGAAAATTGAGTTTTCTAACACTATTTATCCATTTAAGTGCTCCCAAAATATAAAAAATGGAAATAAAAATGATTGTTAGAAATAAAAATATATATTTTTGCATCAGTTAATATATATGAATAAGATTCTATGCAACGAATCTTTTAAACCGTAAGCTTATTTAATTCAATTATGAAAATATTTCACTATACCAATTTTTTGAATTTTTACATGAATTTCATTGAAAATTTGAAAATGATTAACTGTGATGGTAAATTGTTAATAAAAAGGGACAAAGATAAAATTCAAAGATAAAGACAAAGATAAAGGGGCAAAGATGATTTTGAAAATATAACATGTAATTAATATTACAATATTTGTAAGTATAAATATTTTTTAAATACTCAAATTCAGCTGTAATATGCTTGTTCACAATATATTACATAAAAAATTGTCGTACATTAAAATTTAATTCCAAAAAATTCTCAATACGATACTAAAGATATTAAAGTATTTAAAACTTGGATTTAGTATTTCAAAAATAACTTGTTATTGATTTTTAAGATAATTATTCTTTCATATTTACGATAAATTTTTTTTATATGAGTTTCAATTTTACACATTTTTAACGTAAGAAGAAAATAACACTCATTTTCAATAAAAGTGAAAAACCATAAAAACGTTAACGACATCGAAGCATTGGAAATTTTTTTTATTTAAACATTTCTTTTTTCTCATTTATCCCATTACAAGATATTTTAAACGAGCTTTGTAATCACATGTCGTTTGCTATTTTTCTTTTTTATTCTTTTTTAATGTCGTGTGAAAAGTTCTATAACGAAAATAAATGATACTTACATTACACAAGCTTCGCTTTCAGTGAAAAAGATTATAAAAGGTAACGAGGGAAATTGGTTAAAAATGTTCTAGAAAAATTAATGGAAAATCTTAATGATAAAGTGAAAATTATCATTTAAGAAGAATTTTCTTGACAAAATGATATTTTTAATTTCCTTGTTTTAAGTTTAAATGAATTAAGAAGGAAATTCAGAAATTAAATACAATTAGAAAATACGAAATATTTTTTTTATAAAGTTTTCAACAAGTTAGTTGAAAGTTATTAAAATATTTTCTTTGCTATAAAAGTGTGAATATTTCAATTTGAATTTAGATTATGTTAATATGAAAATATACGGTAAAAATTTACTTACGGGTACCTCTTGATTGTTTGGCGATTTTTTTTTGCTCAAGCTAAGTACCAAAATGTGAATAAAGAAATGGCAACCCTAAAAAGACTTTAGTTAAAACGCCGGAAATACTAAATATACTTTATAGCCAATATTTATCGCCAAATGTTTTTCCAAATCAAGGGGTACCCGCTTCTACACCGAATGTAAATATACTATTCAAAACAATTACAGGATATTGAAGTTGTCGGTTAATCTTGCACCTGGGGAATTGCTTAGTTTATTCATACCTTACTGACTGACGTTGTAGGCTATTTAAGATAAAAACGACATTTGTTTGACTGAATTAAATCCGTTTTGTTGAGCATTTGGGTACAAAAGATAAAAATAAAATTTTTGCTCATGAGAAAAGAAATAAAAAATTGTTTTTTCTTAAGAGAAAATCATTTTAAGTAGGAAGTATGGTTTTCTCGGGGATGGCCTGCAACGTTGAACACCTTTGAGGCATCGAATCACTGAGGCTATTAATGAGGGGTTGGGGTGTACTGTTCCACCTCTCCGGAGGAGCTGTTTTCAGTTCCTGGAGAACCTGTAGGGATAGTAGGCGTTCAGTAATTCGTCTTTTTAGAATGTTACAAACATGTTCTATTGGTTCCATGATGGTAGAACACGCTGGCCATTAAATTCGTATTATTCCATCTCCCACAAGGAAATCCTTAACCAATTACCACGATGCGATCCGAAATTTTCGTCCATTCGTGAAGTCATCTCCAGTTGCTGTAGCGTAAAGGACTACAATAGGCTTGAGGATCTCATTCCCATATTGGTGACCGGTCAGGGCTTCATTTCGTATGATATGGAGATCAGTTTTCCCATCAATGCATAGGCAGTACTTACCCACTGCCAAATCTGACACTTTCGTTCACGAACGCAGGATTGTTTCTAGTGCTAGATTCCCTCCTTATGAATCGCTGTTTTCAGAAAGTAGAGAAAAGCGCGACTGTTGGGCAATTCATTTCTTCTCCAGTTCACATGTTACTAAGCAGTTAGCGTTAAATAACGGTCTTCATTAAGCGTTGTTGCACGTCTACGACATTGCCCGGATCTTCGCCTTGCATTTTCAGTCTCCAAAGAAAAGATTCTAGAACCTTGAAATCAAAGTTTGTCTAACGGCTTCTGCCACATCAGATTGTATTTAGTGTTTATGTAAACGGCCAACAACTTTAATTCTGCTAAATGACTTTGTTGAGATAATATTCTTGTCAAAATTAAGCGCGTATTAAATACCAATTATTATTTTACACTTTATCTTACATTATGTTGAAAATCAAATCTCATCCGCTGCCTCCAAAGTATCGCCTTTAACTCAATTTTATGTCAATACTTGAATACTGTGAAGTTTGAAAATTGGGAAAATTTACATTTGTGGCTCTGTTCTTCCAATTTACACAAAAAGAAAATTTACTGATATCGTCATTTTATAAAAATATTACACTATCCTTTACTGTTTCTAACAGGGTATTTTAGTTGAAAACTTCCTTTCTATAAAAATAAAAAAATGATGCAAATGCTTCAAAGTATTAAAAAATATAACATATTTTACTGTTATTTATACTTATATTCAACATGCTATACACTTATAATAATTTTCGTTTATAATTTCAAATGTATAATAATGTAATGTAATATATAAACCACCCATGAAATTATAAATGTAGGTTTTTTAAATTTGCAGTAATAAATGGTTTGCAAGAGAGAATAAAATTTGATACAAATATAATACTAACTTTTATTTACAATTCTAAAATATTATCTGTTTTTAATATGTATTTTGTTAAAAATAATTCAAAAAATTAAATTCTTTTGTATTAATGTTTTGCTAATGGCAGAAACTCTTTGCAAAACAAGTATTAAAATAAGTTTTGTATAATAAGCAATTATAAAATAATATTTATAATAGATTTATCTATTTGTAGGTAATTATTCATTTCATAATAGTGGTCAGCTTTTAAATTTTTTATGCAGATATTTTAAGTTCTAATCTAAAGCAAAAATTATTACTCTAGATTCCGTCTCAAATAAACATTTTTTTATTTTATTTAATATAGTTTGGTAACCAAATTGATTTAATTAGCACAATAAAAATTCCATTGAAGCTAATGCAATA
Source organism: Latrodectus hesperus (assembly GCA_037975125.1). Lineage (NCBI taxonomy): Eukaryota > Metazoa > Arthropoda > Arachnida > Araneae > Theridiidae > Latrodectus > Latrodectus hesperus. Next base: position 43,324,212 of record CM075855.1, read on the forward strand.
ATAATTATGTAAGTAAAAATAACAAATATTTCAATTATGTAATATTTTTATCAAAATATCTAAAGTATTTCAGTTAGAATATTTTTAATAATCTTTTTATAAGAATAGCAGCTAATGTATTGAAGAATTTTCAGAGCAAAAGCTAATTATTTATTTATAATGAAAAAAAAAACTTATATGCTTAATATTTCCATTTGATAAAATTAAGGATTTCTAATATAAAATTTTCTTTTTAATATTTATACAAATAATATAATCATATTAAATATATTAATTTCTAGAAAATCCATGTCTTGAATATTTTGAAACTGAATTGTTCACATTATTTTAAATGATAATAAAAATAAATGCAATGGAAAAAAATTTCTTCATCAAATCATTTGTACAAAACTTGATTAATTAATACTGAATAATTAAATACAAAAATACAGAGAAATGTGAACCCAAATCTATAATTTTTCGTACTCATTTAATTTCCTTATAAAAACTATATGTAACATCTTTTGTATATCAAATAAAATTATTTTTAACTAGGCAAAATTTTGATTTACAAGTACAACACCAAGTTCCATTCTCTAATTTCAAGAAATTCAAGAAAGAAGAATTGATTAAAAAATAATTAATTTAACTAAGGCAAACACTCTAATTTTTATAGATTTAAATTCTTTCATTAAATCTTTCTTTTTTACTAGTTTTAAATTTGAACATCTTTTTCTGAAAAAAAAATAGAGTTGTTACAGGCTTTCATATAGATAATGATGAAATTTTCCAATGAAATAAGTGTATCAAATGCTGGCGTCAGTTTGTTTTCTAGAATGTTTAATGATCTTGTCTTTTTTACGAAAACATAGTTTGATACACGTCAATTAAAATGAGGAAAAGACTTGCTTCTGGACAAGCTAAGTGAAAAGTAACAGCAAAATTCTCTCGGGCATAAGTGAGAACGGTTCTCATTAGTAGAGTGCATGAATTGTTCATGAAGAAAGCTTCTTTATTCTTTGTCTCATTAAAAATCTTCATTCTCCAATTTGACATTTTCGTGTTTACATTTTGTTTCTAAAGTTCTCTTTGAAATATGTTAACATTCCTCTTCAATACAATAACTGTTGATTGCGATAATGACAGTAAAAAAATAAGGAATTACATTTCAAGCGATGAATATGTCATACGCATGCTAGTATAAAAGTAATTAATGAATATCTTTTAAGAAATTCATTATGATGTTTAAATACATAAATTTAATGAGATATTTTATAACGTTTAATACTAACATATCAGAATAAATATGTTTAGTAAAATGTTTACTTTATTCCCGAAACCTGAATCCAGTGCATAATCCGAGTGTTTTCATGATGTTATCATATTGGTGCTGTGAAAAATATCTTTTGCTTAGTGGAATAGAATGAATTTTATCAATGTCATTGCACACGCTATTCAAAATTCCCAGAAACATCTTTCTTATATATAATATGCTAAAATTCACAAGATTTTACAAATTTTAATCTATTCAGCTAGATATGATTTTCCGAGAAATAAATGAAATATGAAGAAAGTGTAAGAATGTTGGGTAATCATTTGCATAAAATCATTTTTTTTAACTCATGCCAAATTCTTGATTATTTCAATATTGGACGATTTTCATTTACTGAGTTACATTTATATTAATGTTTTTTAAAACAAAAAATATTTTATATTTATAAGAATATCCAAACCTGTGTGATAAAACAGCATTTTAAGTTGATATTAAGCCCAATTTCTTAAGTAAACGTTTTAATATAAGATTTGATAGTTGATTGTTGGAATCAATTCGTAAAATCTATTTGTGAATTTATGCTTCTAGAAATGAAATTATTGTAGAGTCATGCACAAACCCTATATTTGTTCCTTTAGTGGTAAATTAACTTCATATCGAGAAAAGGTGTTTTAAAATTAGTAAAGTTTTACTGTTTAAATTAATAAAAAATTATTACAATGTTTTAAAAATTGAAGCAATTAATTAAATTATTTTAAGCAATAAATAATTATGAGAACTAAGTAGTTAAAGATTGCTTTTGATACTTTCCAAGTATCACTGGTAATTCTAGATAAAGTGCTTTTTATATATTTATTTGGAGTGGAAAGAGGAAATTTCTTATATATTAACAAACAATTTAGTAACTGATTAATTCTAATTCAAAGAGTTTATTACAAATACATTTATTTAATATTAAATGAATTGATTCTTATATGAAGAAAAATTACAATTAGAATATGATGAAATTGAATTGAATATTGTAAAATTATTTTCAAACTATTTGATCAAAATTGAAAATTAAAAATCACTTCATTTTAGAGTAAAAACGGAAATTAAATCATGTAAAATTTGTCATTTGCAAAATAGAAACTCTAAGCAATTTGGAAATAGTAAATTAAAATTAAATTATACACCTACAACTGTACAAAAACTTGGTTATTAAAGACTTTGTTGTCATGATTTTAAGAGATTAATCATTAATATTCTTGTACATCAAAGTTAATTTAAGAAAAATAACTTTTTTCAAATGTTTGCCCTATACTTTATTTGCAATTGTCATTTGTGTGTTTGTGAGATGATTTTAACTGCCTTTATTTATCACAAATAACGTTCCTTACACACACACACACACACACACACACACACACACACACACACACACACACACACACACGCACACACACACACACACACACACACACACACACACACACACACACACACACACACACACACACACACACACACACACACACACACACACACACACACACACATGAAATGTATTCTGCATGGAAAAATTATATGAACTTTAAGAAATAATAAATGAAAGCTAAATGTAAAATTATGCTATTTTAAAATTCTTTCATAACTTGTGACAGGTGGAATTAAATACACAAAAGTAGCATCATTCTCTTATTTCGGTCAGTTTTAAGTATATTGGAATTTTAATTTCTTTGTTCTACATAAGTTTATTTGATAAAATTTTGAAAACATGAAAATATTACTAACGTTGATATAGAAAGTTAAAAATGGAATTAGTTAATCCCTCATCTATCACAAATTTTTTTTATCGATCAATTAAAAAAGTCATATCTATATTCATTGACGAAATAAAATATGTGTGGATGACTACAGTATTTTTTTTATTTTAACTAATATTTTTCTAAGAAGAGTGATGATTATTTCCCAAACGCTTTGTAGACTGTTGCTAAATTTCTTTTGCAAACCTGCATGCCTTGCTGATAAATTACAGAAGAAATAATTTTATTTCGAAACCAAACATTTCCTGTCGCATAGAATTACTTAACTGTCAACAAAAGATGAGCATTGAAACAGAAATGGTTTTCATATGGATTTATATTGGAAACAATCCAGAAAAAATATTTTTCTGGTTAGAGTTGGATGAAAATTATTTCTCTTTCATACTGAAGTAATATAATCATCTAAATGTTTTTCACGTTTCTCCCATTTGTTGGATTTATTGTGTGCTTCATAAAATTGAATTTTTTGAATTGTTATCAAGCATTTCAATGTTGTGTTAGAAAATTGATTTGAAACAAATAAAATCAGTTATATTATTTTAAAAATGATTAAAAGATTAAATATTCATGCAAAACAATGATATCATGATAGTAAAATATACTTAATCATTAAACTTCAGCATATATCTCTTTTTAAGTAACTATCTCTTTTTAAATTAATGAGCACAAAAATTAAGTTAAATATGTGAGAAACATTTTATGTTTCAACTATGTATCCCACTTATATTTATTTCTTTCATTTCATTTCATTTTCTTAACTTTCTTATTTTAAAGTAAAGTAAGTAAAATATATTTTTATGCACTTAGCTCCTATGCTTTAGTTAAATAAATGAATAAGAAAAGTGGTTACATTTTGAAGAGTAACTTGCAATTTAAAAATAATTAAATCGCTACGAAATTCAATATATTTCTGTCAGCATAAAAGAAAAAATACATAAATTGAAATCTCTTTTTGATTGGAAGCAATATGTGATTTTCATTTTCAATTATTGAAAAGTACTTAAGGGATTTCGTTTTTGGCTTTTTTTAAACGTTTCTCAAATGAAATATTTAAACTGCCAAAATCGTTAGCTTTAAAGGGCTTTTAGTTTACATTAATCAATTATGAATTTCGAAATAAAATCGATAGTTTCTGTTTAATGTCGAAAAATGTTTCATTTCACATATTTTTGAATAAGGTGTGATTTTGAAATATAAGTGAGTTCATTTAATAAAAAAATTAGTAAAATAAAGAATTTTAAAAAAAAGTTATTTTAAATATTTGAACTAAAATTTTGTAAAAATTAGTAGTAATACTTGTTGTAGTAATTATGAAGAGTTTCAGCATTTATCTTTCTCATAAAAATACTGAAAAGTCTTATGGAATAAATTGAAAGCATAGTGTAAAGTAATCAAGTTCAGAGATCTATTTTTTGTAATATTAGACTGCTTACTTTATGACTGTCACTTCAGTTCTATTTATACCATTGTTGAGTTTAATGATTATGATTACTTTGTTTGATGGTGATATTTCATCATCATCATAATTGGGTAAAAAGCCCAATGTGAGCCAATGCTTCCCTCTGAAGATTTCTGCATGATGACCTCTAAAAAACCCTTTAACCTCCAATTCTTCTCATTAATTCTAAGAAAATTTGACCCCCATCTTAATCGCGATCTTCCCCGCTTTCTATGTCTAAAGTGCAGAACATTTTTTAAAATACTGCCATCATGCATTCGAAGTACATGAACAGATGAAGATATTTACTATATATTATTTGACTCTGAACGTAAAATATGAATAACATCGGTGCTTATTTGCTCAACACTTTTTTATTTGAGGACTAAATTTTTTCTGTATTTCTTTCTAGACAGCAATATAAAGATCATTTTGCAACTGTAGATAGAATTTATTTTCCATTCTTCTCATCAAACCATCCTTACGTTTGTTAAACGTTAAAAAACATAGGTTGAGTAACGTTTAGAGATCAATTTGGCGGATAAGCTACTGACGAGCTTATCTGACAATCGATAGTGAGATAAGATAACAAGTTCAACCAGTTAAGGCGTTAGACTACACACTCGCATGTTTGAAATGAAATAAGAGTAATTAATCAAAATTTTTGTATCTCTAAAAGTCATGTTTGAAAAATTCTAAGAGAATTAATCGATAATCCATAACGAGAAAGGCCTCAGCAGATTTTACTGGATGGGGATGCTCCATTACTTTATGTATGGTGCAGCTCTGTTATGCATCAGATGAATATCTAGCCAAAATCTTTTGGCAGATGTAGTATACTAATGTATATGGTTGAAGCGTGTTTTTCATGGAATGACATTATGATAGACATCACCCATTTTTGGGCTCTGGTAAATCCTAGATGTGGTTTGCTATTAACGTTTGATACATAATTTATTGTAACAAATTGATCAGGCCAATATTTTACGATGGCACATTAACTGGTCATAATTGTTACAGCTGGTAAAAAACTTAATGTTTAATTTGAGGAATTTATGGTTTTAACATGATGGCACACCTTGCTCACAAGACATCTCTAGCGAAACAGTACCTTGTCAAAGAGATCGGAAACCAAACAATTAGTTATGATGGTATGGAAGATTTGCTTTATAGAAAAACTACAGACTTTTGAAATACACACATTTACTTCACAAAGATACACAAGTATGCAACAAACTCTATGCAAACAAGAAAATCGTAATCAAGAGTAATTTGCAACATTTTCATTTCTAACCCCGCATGCTCATCATCCCTCTCTCCCATAACACAACAACTGCAAAAAACATAAATCAAAATTTCAAAAATATAGAGGGGACACATATGTTCGCTTTGAAAATAGAGGGTGTTGTTGCCACAATTAAAGAAATAAGTGTCATCTCCACGTTAGTCTCACTCTACTTTTCACAATGGGGAAGCATTAAACAACAATTTTCTGAAACTCTGCTGTTTCAGATGCCCCACAGGTGTTGCTGGACTTGAAAAACTTATCACGGACTTAAATGTCACAATCTGTGCTCCACTTGTGCAGCGTGACATTCTGATCAAGCTTCATATGGGCATTTCAGTTGACGATAAGAAGTTTGAATATCTGAAATAAAAAGTTATATTATTATAATTAGCTACTTTTTCTTGCTCAAATGAGTTTCTTACTCCACAGTACAGGAAGTCATGAAAAAATAGATTCACGTTTTAATTATTCTATTGTTTGCAGTAATATCCACAAGGTATATTTTCGCATTAATTCGATGATGCACGATTATTTTGTAAATCACTTTTATCTTATATAACATAATTTTTGAGATAGGAATGCTAATACCATACTTTCCCCCCACGTAGTACCCTAAGTGGTTTTATTCGGTAGTGCATGGATACTTTAATACTTTACTATAACCAGATACACTGCTTTTATATGTATAGCTATATATATATATATATATATATATATATATATATATATATATATATATATATATATATATATATATATATATATATATATATATATATATATATATATATATATATATATATTGCTATTCTGAAGATAAATGAGTGGTAAGGGGCTTTGGTGACCGTATTGTACATATATTTGTGTATGTATGTATTAGAGAGTATTGAGGTATATATGTTATATATGTGTATGCAATGATAATTACATATAATAATAAATATTTTTTCACATATCTTCTTTGAATTTTTTTAGTTCAAACAATTATTCAAAACTTACATTTGTAAATTCCATTAATTATTTTAAATTAAACTATTCAACAGTCAACTTTATTCACTGAAATAATTTACAACTTATTTTTTAGAGAAAAAAATAGGTTATTTTAATAGTAAATGAAACTTTTTTGGTAAACTCATCCATCAAAGTCACCTAAACAAATCCTTTATCATAAATAGAAAAAGTTACGCAAAAAATCGAAAACCATGCTTTTACAGCTTACAAACTTTTCCTGAAAAGTTTCGAAAAAAAAATGTAACAAATGCTTTTAAAAAAAACAGAAAACCCCCTTAATAAATAAAAACATTTTTGCCACAAAGTAAAATATATGAAGCAAAGTTCAAAACTACCAAGTAATGAATTCATAACCAAAATATTTGCTATTTAATTCTTATATTTCTTTTTATTTATGTACATTTACAAATGTCTTTTTAGATATTGTCTTACTTATTAGAAGATAATTATTTTAAAGCATTTGCTTTTTAGAATATTATAAAATGTTTCATAAAAAGATGTAGAAATTAAGTGGTATAAAATATCTCATCAGGATGAAATATACTTTTGATTTAGTTCTTTTTGTAAAGATTTCTGTGAATGAATTGTTTAAAAAAATTAATGTTGTTTGTTAATAAAAAAAGATGGCATCAGATAATAATTTCCCTAGCTTATTGTTTGTAATTTCTTTAAAAATAATTTTCGGATCATTGCTATGCAATGTTGTAACCACTGTATTTTTGTGCAGTATTTTATGAATAATACCATTTCCATCTAATTTCTTTAAAAAGTTTTCATGATATTTTAGATGGGAAAGCTTGACTAAAGTAGACGTGAACACTTTGTGTATTATATTATAATTTAGAGGAACACTTCCAGAGTTAAATTGATAACTCAGAAAACATAATTTTATTCAAAATATGCTCTGTTACCGATTGATGAAAACAGGCAACATATTGCAAGTTTCGATTAGAATTATAGGGGTGGATATTAGCATTCATTTAATTAAAGAGTGAAAATATACATCAGTAATCAAAATATACCATTGCAATACTAAATAAAGCATACGGTGATTATTGAATGAAATTGTATGTTATAACGAGTTCCCTTATTTAACAGAACATGTATTACATGAACACTATTATGGGTTGGTTTGGTTTGTTTGGTTTGTTTGTCGCTCAACGGTCATTTTTTGCACACGAGGGCTAATTAGACCGGGACTTACGGCTTAAAGTGGATTCCGAACCACTACAAACATCCATGCCCAAGGTGGGATTCGAACCCACGAACTGTTGAACCGAAGGCAAGAGCGCTAACCATTCGGCTGCCAGCTCGGCAACACTATTATGGGAATAATGGCTGATTAATTCAGTCATTTGATGTTAATCCAATGTGAAACAATTTTATTTATTTTAAAGGAAACTTTATAATTAATAATTCAAATAATTTAAAATTTCATTTTATCTGGGGGAATTATTATTTTTCATCTATTTTAATGTATCTTGTTAAAAAGAGGCAATTTTATTTATATTAACATGATTTAACTAATATTTGTAATTTAATTATGTAAAGGATACTTTATTTGCAAAAATTATTTTGAATTTTACTTTATTAACGTTTTATTTGTGGAACTTGATGGATTATTCAATATTTACCTTTGCTGTTAATCATTTACTAAATTGTTAGTTACATTTGCTCAATGCTAAAAATATTTTTTTCAATATTGTTTTATTTGTTTTATGTATTTAAAGCATATTTTTATATCGTATACGAGAATCGAAATAAAATGGTGATGAGAAAACTTTTTATTAGAAAATTATCTTTGAAGAGTATAAAATATTGCTAATGAAGAGCATAAAACTGCCAATCATTCTAATCCAAAGAGATACTAATGCAAAGTTTGAAAATCATTTTGATTTTAATTTAAATCAATTAAATATGTAAATTTATCCTTTATTCTACAAAATATGCTGCAAGTTTTGTGTAGTTTTGGAGATAGATAAAATTAAAAAAAATATTAAAGCCATTCTATTTCAAAAATAGAAAAACTTCACATTTGGCTGAGATTCATGCACAGAAAGACTCAATAAAGATATCCAGAAATAACATGTTTTTCATTTATTCTAAAATATGTATCTTTAAAATATCCATTGCTTTCAGAGTTATAATATTCACTGTCCTATAATTTCAAGCTTTTTTAGCTTTTGAATTTTAATTTATGACGAATCATTGTTTGGTTTATTATAATAAAAGGATTGATAAAGTTTGTTTATCCAAATTAGTTTATTTTAACGACTTAATGTCAAAAGTCTCCTGGATATTTTTGTCTTTCAAAAAATGATGTTATTTGACTTTCATTCTATGTGAATACCAAAATTAATTGAAAATTTGTTATTTACCCCATTTACGTTTAGAATTCTCATTGCGAAAAAAGTATATGAATGTCATGTTATTAATTTCAATCAATCATCATTCTGAAATATAAGACATACTATTTTAATTGATACTAACAAAATGGTTTCACATGACAGTAATAAATAAAAGATAATGCTTTTTTCTTCATACTTTATTGTTTAAAGAATATATTTTCTTTAATAATTATATGACTTATTCCAGATCCAGGGAATACACTTAATTCATGCGTCATTCCTGATTTTGGAATGAGATATCTATAGAGAAGCAATAAGAGAAATGAGGATATATAAACATATATATTCTGTAAAATGAATATGAAAAAATGTTAATAGGAACATATATTTTAAATGCCCCAAAGCGGAATGTGCTTTGCCTGAATTTCTTTATTATTAAAATTTTGTTTAAAATGAAATAAAACAGGTTTGTTGCGCAAAAATATCAGATAGAAATTATTTTTATTTGAATGGAGTTTGCAATTTAATTTAACTGTTATATATATTACTGAAAGTAATAAATTCATAAAATTTAAAGCAGATTTTACATCAGTTATTCATAGTTGTTACACACGCATGTAACATCTCGTGATTATCTTTCATCTATAACTTTGAAATGGAAAAAAATCAAAATAAAAAAAATTAAGTATTAATTAAAGTATTTCTTAAAAAAATTAAAGTATTTCTTAAATTACAATTTTAAGAAATACAACAAACTTTTTGAGTTTATGTTTTACAAATCTGTTTTTTATTAATTGTGCAATATTAAATAAAAGAAAATTTTTAATGTTGACGTAAGTAAGACAATAGTTTTAGGATTCATAAGAGATTGCTTAGAAATATTGCATTAATTTAGAATTTTATTAATTAATGAAATTTTTAAAAACTTAAACCATCCTTCCCGATTTTATCTAATAATAAATTAGATGTTTTGTCACGTCTTTTTTATTTTGGTTTTTCTGCTGTTCTATTGCCCATGTGTTAATGGCTTGAATCAATGGAAAACGGCTTCGTTAACCGATGCTTTGTTCTTTATATGAGAAATAGTTTTATTAACAAAATGAGCTTGGACAATATTCCTAGACATTCGATAATGAACTTCGCCGTGTTTGCTGCCACTCGAAAAATGTGATTTGAAGGCAGGCAGAAAATTCGGCAACAAGTTGGATTTACAACGCCGTCTCAATACAATGTGACGAGGATGAAACATTATCTGACGTCATGGATATTTTAAACCAATGAGAATCGTTATGAACTGGTGTACTCACGATCTCAACTTCACGAAAAATCACTAAAAATAAATATTCATTAAAATTATCATATTTATAAAGAATCTGGTATTAATAGAAATTAAAAATTCAAATTATAAAATGAATAAACTGCTAAACAATATCGTCATTAACAAAACTTGAAATTTGTCTCGATGATATTCTGTAAAAGAAACATTTTTTAAGCAATGAATTGCCACTAATCACAAATTTTCATTTGCAATACAAATAAAAACATATCATAGGGTTATTAAAAATATTTTTTTAGTCAGTTATAATCTATATTCCTACTTTTACTTGTGAGTTTCACGTAAGACATCATATATAGCAAGAAATTAAATGTAAATTGATCAATATTTTATTCGATAAAATGGGTTAGTATTTATTGCTCTATGATTAATTGATTCACCTTAATTTTGAAAAACAAAATATTTTTGTGTAAAATCCATTGTTACTTAAATTTATTAATACTATTTCGTAAACTAATCCAAATAGGACATTAAATGTATTCTTAATTTTTTTAGTTACTCAACAACTTATTAAAACAATTTTGTCCTTCAGCGTTTTATTCTAAAAATCATGTCTCGCCGTTGTTAATTTATATTTGGTTACAAAATATTATGTTCAAACTCTTGCGGAAACTTTCAGAATTAATAAAAAAGCACGTACTGAAAAATGAGTCTATTTATTAGAAAGTATAACTATTAATAAAGCCTTATATTTCTAATTTGTTTAACATATAAGCAATTTTCTTACTACGCGTAATCTGTGTAATAAGTGTTATTGATCATATATATTAGGAGTTCTTAAGAGAAACTGAGAAACAATATTTACTGATAGGGCGTATAATATTTCTAAAAGAACTCATTAAATACAAGATATTTTCTTATGTGATGATTTATTTCTCCCGAAATAAAAAATAATTTTGTTAATGGAAGAATGAGATCAAAGAAACATGCAAAAGTTTCTAATTTGTTTTGTTTCCAATTTTATATTTTCAAACATTGTTTACTTCCATAGTTAAAACTGTACAAAAAACTTACCTATTGTACAATCAATATAGTGGTGCAAAAAAAGTATAAATTTATATTTTCAATGTCTAAAGAGGTAAGAAAATTAATTTCAATATTTAGTTAAAAAGTTATGATAGTAAAATAAACAGCGCAATGCTTCACTTGAATTTTATTAGTTAAAGAAGTTTTTGAATTATAAATTCTATAGCAAATATAAATAGTATTAGGAAATAACAATCATGTACTTATAAAATTTTTGTCCAAATATAAGTCAATGTATCTTTAAGAAAAGAAAAAAACTATGTTTATAACCTAAACATATTTTTATACTATATTTTCTAAGCAATAAATTATTTAACAGACAAGCAAAATATCTGAAATGGCTGTGAGAGCTCATTTTATAATTCATAAATGTAGTAGCTTAAGAAAGTTTAAGAGTTACTAATCTGACATTTGTTATTATTAAAAAAGAGCATAAACATAAAATAAATTTTAATTTCATAAGATTATGAATTCATTTTTGCAAATATTTAGGAACAATTTATGTTTTGTAATTCTCTACCCAACAATTAATTTCATTGAAGAGCTTCAGGAATTTAGTAACTAATGACAGAAATATTTACACAGATAATTTTTTAACCTATATTATTATTATTATTAGGTAAAATATATTACTGATAGCAAAATATACTAGTAATTTTTATATCTATTAAGTCTTACGAGAATTACACATTTTAAGTAGTAATTTTAACTTCAGAAATCCAAGTTAATTGCAGGGGTGGGGAGAGTCCTGTTCAGATTTACCTGGAGACTATTTAAACTATTGGTATTGGCTCAATAATGATCTGAAAGCCTCTGTTTTACATTAATATCAAAATAGTTTTAACCCTAATAAAGCATGAGGGCTTAATATGGCATCTACTTATAGGTGTGATAGGCAGTGTCTGCCTAACGCTCTACTCTATTACGTGACTCTGCCCATTTGCTATGACAAAGAACTATGCGGCACATTAGCTTCTTATCATAAACTAATGTCTGCTCTACTTAATATAGCGCATTTTGCTTATAAGTTGATCAATCTCGTAATGTTCCGTTTGCTACAAGCTTTTTATTAATTGTACATAGCTAATTAATTGTGTAGTATGTATTGTGTAAAATGTCTGCAAAATGTAAACACAACGCCTGTACAGTTAAAGAAAAAATTGAAGTAGTCAAACACTGAGACAAAGAAGAATGTGCTGCAAAATTGGTTGTAAGAATTCTATCATTGATTTGTAGAAAAATTGGACTAAGATTGTAAGTGCCTGAGATAAATGATAAAACAATTGAACAGTGAAACAATTCAGCAGTTTCTGTTCATGACAAACTCGACGAAGCTTTGTTTTTGTGATTTACGAGGAGACTGAAAGGTGCTCCTATCAGCAGCCCATTGATTCAAGTAAAAACTTTGCAGTTGAATAAGAATATGAATGACGATTTTTCATTTAGAGCCAGCAAGCAATGGTTAGATGGCTGAAAAAGTAGGCATGGATTTCGGTAACTGACAGTTGCAAGAAAACAATAAACATCAAATATTATCACAGTAGAAAATTTTTTACCTGAATTTTAGAGGTTGATTGCAAAAGAAAATTACTTCCTTCAGCTGTTGTATAATGTGGATGAGTTTGGATTATAAATTTTAAAGCACTTTCTACCAAAAGTTTAACTTCCAAAAAAGAATCATCAGTCCCAGGGTTAAAAAAGAATAAAAAAGCCTGACAATCATGGCTTGTAACAAAATTGCAGTTACTAATAAGTTATCACACATGGTGGGTGACTGGCATGCCTGCAAAGTCTCGTGCTTTAAAGCACAAAAATATGGTAACTTTACCAGTTTATTATAAAAGTAAAAAAAAAAAATATAAAGGTTTGGAATAATATTGATCTTTTTCAAGAATGGTTGGTTTGAAGCAAAATTTGTTCCTTCAGTTTCAAACTTCAATGAAGCAAACAACTTGCCTAACAAAAACTTCTTATTGGTCGACAACGCGCTATCTCATCCCCCTGACACAATTTTAGTAAGAGATGGTATCAAAGCTATTTTTCTGCCACTCACTGTGACCAAACGTTTACAGACTGTGGACCAAAGAGTATTACAAAATCTCAAATTTTACTATCGTAAAATGGTCTTAAAAGCTTTGATTGGGGGAGGGGATATTTTCCTTCAAAGAAAAGAAAAAAGTAAAAATTAAAGTTGTGATTTACTGGGTTACCGAAGCTTGACAAAAATGCCCCAAAACTTTCATTCAAAAATCATGGAAGAAGTTTTGGCCTAATCTTATGTTTAATAAAATCAACTCAAATTTTTCTTGGGTGTGATAAGGCTGAAGAGAATTGCCTTCAATATTGAATTGGAATCATTGACAATGTATACCAAGGGCTACTCAATCACAGTGACACCGTTTCAATGGTGAGTGGAAACAAAAAAGATAATGAAGATGATCCCCCAATGGAGATCATTTCCCTGCCAATGCATTCAACTGTTTAGAGTTGGATTTCACCAGATTTGAGTCAAATTCGAATACAACTCATGCAGATGAAATGTTCATTTGTCGCTGGAGCAACATCGCATCATCAAACCGATTCAGTTCGTTACGTCAACGACAGATTACCGAAATGATTTCAAAATAATAAAGTACAGTGATATGTACACTACTGGCCATTAAAATTGTTACACCAGGAAAGCGGCACACCACACCCGTGGAATTTGCATGACAGGTAGAACTTGCTGTGATATGCAAATGATTAGATGTTCAGCGCATTCATACAAAGCAGGCGACAGTAGCGACATCTACAATGTGTATAAAACCAGAGATTTGACAGCAGTTTTCTCATACTCAATTTCCGTTTCAACAATGTTTTCAGCAAAGAAAGTTGTTGTAATGCCTCGTGTAAGAAGAAGAAATGCCTATCAGCACGTGTCTGACTTTGATCGAGGAAGGATTATAGCCTACCGGGATTGCGGTTTATAGTACCGCAATATTGCTGCTCGCGTCGGTCGAGACCCCATGACTGTTCGCAGAATATGGAATCGATGGGTTCAGGACACTCATACGGAACGTCATGCAGGATCTCAGAGACCCCCATCACTAACAGCAGAGAAGACAGACATCTTATCCGCATGGTCACAAGGGATCGTACAGCCACGTCACGAACCCTGAGTCGAGAAATGGAGTCATTTGCATGGCAAAAAGTTTCTGCTCGAACAGTTCAACGACGTTTGCAGCAGCATGGATTGTCTGCACGGTGACCATGACTTCGGCTACCATTGACGCTGCGTCACAGACAGGAGCGCCTTCAATGGTGTGATCAGTGACGAACCGGGACGCGGGAATGGCATCACGTCCTCTTTACAGATGAATCTCGGTTCTGTATACAGGACCATGATGGCCGCATCCGTGTTTGGAGGCATCGTGGAGAACGCACATTGCCAGCTTGCATTGGACATCGCCATACTGGCCCATTTGCTGGAGTGATGGTACGGGGTGCCATTGGATACACGTCTCGATCACCTCTTGTTCGCATTACCGGCACTTTGAACAGCAACCGTTACATTTCCGATGTGTTAAGGCCCGTGGCTCTGCCCTATCTTCGAGGCCTCCCTAATGCTTTGCTTCAACAGGATAATGCACGACCGCATGTTGCCCGTACTGTTCTGAACTTCCTTGATACAGAACAGGTTCGACTGTTACCCTGGCCAGCACGTTCTCTTGATCTGTCACCAATTGAAAACGATTGGTCAATGGTTGCCGAGTGATTGGCACGCCATCACTTACCATCCACTACTGTCGATGAACTGTGGCATAGTGTTGAAGCTGCATGGACTGAGATCCCCGTACATGCCATACAATCTCTGTTTGACTCCATGCTTAGGCGGATAAATTATTGCAGCCAGAGGTGGCTGTTCTGAACGTGCTCTGGGTACTGATTTCTCAAGATCTATACATCCTAATTTCCTGTAAATCTAATCACTTGTTCTTTCCACTATGATGTATGTGTTCAATAAATATCGTTCTGTTATTTGCATTCCTTCTTGGTGTAGCAATGTAATGGCCAGTAGTGTATTATATATTGAATTCAAACGCTGTTAAAATTATAGCTGTCATTGTGAAAATTTAACTATCATTAAAAATCTATCTTCGAGTTTGAATCAGAGTTGTTGATTTTCTCTTTTATAAATCTATTTTTTGGCCTTCGCTTCAAAAGCTGTTTGGATTATCCCGAATTTCGGATTTTTCAGATTCTAGTGAATATTAATATATTTAGTGCATTTATGTTTCCGCATATTTTCCATTATATTATCCTTGCTAGTTATTGTTTACTATGCAGAAAATACTCAACAGGTTTCAAATTGTGGCATTCAAAATTTATTAAAATTACGAAAATTCATAAGATTGTTGCATTAAAACATAAAACTAAAGAAATATCTTTGTGTCAAGGGTTGAAAAGAGAAATATTATTAGAATATTTTATTTCTCATTTCTACAAATATTTACAGATAAAGATTTTGGCAATATAAAGTGAATTAATATATATTTATTTAAGCAGATTTTCTTTATTTTTAACAGAATAATTTGCATATAAAATGTGTTGATAAAATCGAAAATATTGTCTGGAAGAGTTTTTTCTATTAAATTAGATCTTATTAATAGGATTAGATCTTATTTTTTGAATTTTAAATAACTTGAAAGTTCTTTGAATTCTTTGAATTATTTTTATATTATAATATATTATCCTATATAATATATTTAATTATGTATAATAATATAAAATAAACTTTTTATGTTTATAAATTTTTAATTTATATAAATATATATAAGTTATATTTATAAAAACATAATTTATGGTGGTGGTGGTGGGACTAATCCCCATCTGGTCTAGTGGAACTAGACCAGATCCATGAGATCATAGACAGCCAAAAAGTCCAAAAGCAGATGTGGACTTTTCACAGCCTCCTCACGAGAAAACCCCAAGCACTTCAAGATGTGTTGCGGGCAAAACGGTGCATTGTCGCACTTGGGGCATGATGGGTATTTTCTTTCACCGTCCTCAAAGATCATACACTTCAAGTGGCCAGTAGAAAGTCGAGACAGTGTCGTCTGATGAACTCTGGAGCCCTTAAATATTGTGGCGGCTCGAGGATGTCTCTGGAAGTACCAAGGATGAGCAGGAGGGTTAGCCCAGGTTTTAGAAGTAAGTTGTTTAGTAATGGAAGAGATCTCTGATGGTGTTAGTGCCATGCGATCTTCCGGGTTCAAAGGATTACTGGCGGCAGCCTTTGCAAGGTCGTCGGCTACTTCATTCCCAGGCAGACCAACATGCGAGGGGACCCACTGGAGGTGGATTGGATGTTAAACTGAAAGGCTTTTCAACAAGAGTAGAATACTTCTACTAGTACTGTCGCCGATGGATTGCCAATTGAGAAGGTGCTGGATCGAGGATCGACTGTCTGTATGGATCCATATCTCCGAGAAATCATTTTGTGTATTGTTAGCTAACAAAAAAAGTCCACTCATGATGGCGATGAGTTCCGTTCTGAAGACAGACGTGTGGTCAGCAGTTCTTTTTTCAAGCTTGACGGAATGGTTGGGGAGTTCAATACATACTCCGCTGCCAGTTGCATTGGTCTCCAATTTGCTTCAATCAGTATAAACCCTGGCTGCTCTGATAGGAATCTTGTCAATTGTCTCTAGAGGCAATTGCTTTAGTAAGTGGGTGGTCCGACTTTTTACTTGCTTCGAGCGTTAGGTTGGGATGAAAAGTGACTCCCTGGAGGCCAAACGCAGGGTTAATCAAGGGTGTCAAGCAGAAGGGCTCAACATAAGGATACAGCAAGTTCTGTAAATGTGCTTGGGAGAATGGACTATTACGTTTTAATCTTTGGTTATTGCTCCAATTAATTAAATATTGTGATGTTCTGTGTTGGTCTCCAAAGCTGATCAGTTTATTGAAGTACTTGGTTAAGCAATACTTCCTTCTCCTATGTAATGGTTGAAGATCGCACTCGTACAGAGCTAAATTGTTAGGGCAGCTGTTGCGAAGTCCTCCAATGATCCTAGCAGCACTCTGCTGAATTCATTCAAGCTTTTGTAGGTTAGAATCAGAGGCACAAAAATAAATGGCTGAACCAAATTCTAACAAAGGTCTAAATAAGGAAGTATAGGTAATTTTCAGAGTAGAGGCATCAGCACCACAATCCTGCCCAGAGATATATTTTAATATATTTAGGCGTTTTCTGCTTCTTGTGACTAGATCTGCAATATGTCGATTACAAAGAATCTCTTGATCCAAGGTAAATCCCAGATATTTGGGATGTTTTGAATATGGCAGTTCATGGCCCTTCATGAATACGGTTGGGTTAAAATTATAAAGGTGTTTATTGGTGATGAAAAAGCTGACCACTGACTTCGTGAGATTGAATGACAATTTGTGGTCTATAGCAAAATCGCTAACTCTGTCCAAAGACTGTGAAAGGGTATCTTCAATAGATGAAACGTTGTGGCCTGAGCACCAAAGGACAATATCGTCTGCGAATAAGCCAATACAGCCATTTCCAGAAGTCCTCCTTTCCTCACCTGTCATGAACAGGGAAAAAAGTGTGGGACTGAGGACTGATCCCTGGGGAACTCCTTGACCGAGCTTAAAGTCCTTAGAGAGAGATTTATTAAATTTAACTCGTATTACTCTGGATTTCAAAATATCTGAGATCCAAGGTAGAGCTCTCCCCTTTATTCCAAAATTTTTAAACATATTAAGAATGAATTTGTTTCTCTAGACCGTGTCAAAAGCCCTGGATAAATCCAGAAATGCAGCTATGGTGTGATTGGTGGGTTTTAAATTCTGGGCGTCTCTGACACTTTGGCAGAAGTACAGGACCTGGTCTTCTGTACTATGCCCTCTCCTAAATCCATACTGTTCCTTGGGTAGCAGATCATTGTTTTCGAGAAAGTAGATGAGTCTTCTCAGTATCATTCTTTCCATGATTTTACATGGTATACTTGTCAAGGCGATAGGCCGATAGCTCTCAAGGGAACTAATTACCTTACCAGGTTTCTTAATAGGGATAATGGTGGCTCTTTTCCACTCCTTCGGAAGTCGGCCACTATTCCAAGATTGATAAATTATATCCAAGAGGTATTTGGTGCCATTTGAGCCGAGATGAGTAACCATATCCCCATGAATGTTATCAGGTCCCGGTGATTTCTTCGAGTCAATGGCATTTAAGGCTGGTTCGAATTCTTGCATAGAGAAGTCAGTCAAAAATACAGGATCACCCAGTTCCAAGCTACGGCACTTGTGTACAGCAGTTTTGGCCTCTCTTTCAGTACATTTGTCGACTCTGTCAAAACTCTATCTGCTCATTTTTTGATAATGACTGCCAAATATGTTAGCAGTAGATTTGTCATCTTTTGGAGGATGACCATCCGGAGTCAAAATGGTGTTGCAGACCTCCTCTTGAGGTTGATCTTTACTCAGGGATTTGGCAATTTTCCATAACTTAGAGTTATTTGTTCTAGCATCAATTTTATTACAAAACTCATACCATGACGCTCGTTTCTTTGTTGAGTAGAGACGTTTAATTTCAGCATTAGTTCTGTTAAATTCAACACGAGTACAGTCACTGTTGGTGTGCTTGAGTTCCTGGTACAGTCCATCTCTTTTATCAACAAGAGGTCGTATGTTAGGATCGTTATGTAAGTAGGTGGCTTTAAAGCGCCTGAAATTCCCTCTGGGGATGGTTTTCTTAGCATTACGGATCACGATATCTTTGAAATTGAGCCAGTTTTCATCAAGTTGACGGGTAAGTGAAAGTGAGGTGAAGTCTCTTTCTGTTAGTTCAGCATAGGCCGGCCAATCAGCTTTTCTGAAGTTCCAGAACTTTTCTATTGTGATAGGTCTCTTCTTTGGTATTTTCAGTTCTATTTTTATCGGGAGATGATCACTTCCTATGTTATCCAAAACGGACCACTGACAGGAAGGGTAGATATCCGCGCTAGCAAGTGTGACATCAAGGGCTTCAGCGGTATTGTAACTGAACGAGTGGTGTGTTGGGGAGCCATCATTGAGGAAGAATAAGGCTCTGTCATCAGCTGCATTAAGGAGATCACAACCTCTACTGTTATTAGCAGAGAAGGTATGCTTAGCATTAAGGACACCCATGAAAAGACATGGTACATTTAAATCTACCAGATTAAAGAGAGATTTTTTCAGGTGACCCAGATTAGGAGGGTGATACATGTTAAATGAATTTAATTTATGCTTACCCCAAAAAATGGAGACACCTTGGATTTCTAATTCCGTACCTGTGGGCGGTAATATGATGCATTTATATTGAACATCTCTAATTAAGAGTGCAAGTCCACCGCCACCTCCAGTGGCTCTGTCTAATCTATAAATGTGGTATCCTTTAATATTCAGTTTCATTTGCTCTTTTAGTTTCGTTTCTTGGATAGCAATTATTTCAGCCTTATGAGCATTGACGAGTTCCAGAAGTTGGTCAAGTTTAACTTTCATGGCATTGGTAGATAGTCCATTCATGTTGGCTTGAAGAATTTTTAGTGATTTGATCTCTTGAAGACGTGGAGATTGTAACTTACTTTTCGAACTGAGCCCTCTGCCTAAACTCAGAGCGCGCCCCTTGATAACCTGCGCGACGGGCGATGCAGTATGAAGTACTGTAGATGTGTGACTCATGGTAAAGCTTCTGCTGATCCGAAGACTTGGAGCACCTTGTCCTATGTTAGAACCTAAGGTAGAAGTCTGACTTGGCTCCTATGCCTGCAGACCTTAGCTGAGCATATTGGAACGGCCTTCACGCCTTGGGTGACTCTACCAGGAGATTACTCTCCCGACGTACTTCACCCGTTCCGCCCAGGTACACCCCCTCGCCGGCTATAAGAGCACTCTTTGAGGTGGCCTGCAGGACTTGAGGGGGACATAACTTATATAATATATTTTTATAATATTATAATTTTATCTATACCATTAAATATATAATTTAATATTTTTGTTTTCTATGCATTTATGTGATACTTGAGCATTAAATTAATTAACTAATATTAAAATTTGTGCATGTTTATAATTTTTTAGTTTAATAATTTTCAAGATTTATAAGAGATTTCTTGAAGTATAAATTATGTGAAAGCTTTTTTAAGCTTACAGCTTTATTATGAAGTTTACAAACTTTTACAATATATTTTTAAGCAAAATCTAATGCAACTAACTCGTTAAAAACTAAAGAAAAGTTCAATTTAAAAAGAATTGAGTTTATCTCAGATAATTCTTATATTTTTATTTCTTTTATTTTTAATAAGTCTTTTTTAAAAAAAGGAAATGAAGTCTTGAAAAGAAATACTTTTCAACACTTTGAGTTGGACAGAAAAAAAGTAATAATAACTATTTTTATTGTCTACAGGTAAACTATAACCTTTTTGCATTAACTTTCAGTAATAAGCTTCGTAAGATTACTTATAATTGCAATCCCAAAATTTAATTATTCCATTGTTCTTGTAGACTATTTTTTTATAATGAAACAATCAAGACCTTTAGACAGTCAGAAATTTCTTGATGATTCAGATAGTACAACAGGAACAAAGCCATAATTAAAATTTAATAAAATACACGTCTTACTAATAATTAATTACATGAATATGTATTCAGACAAAAGGAATTCTTGCTACTATAAGAAATGCGTGTTAATTACTTAATAGTATTATAATACTTTGAAAATATTGAACTGAAATAAATAGTATTAACAAACTCAATTTGGGTAATTGTTAAGCCGAGTAAAGAAGATATAATTTTACTCCATTTAAAGGTAACTGCGCTATGTAAGAAATTGAATAATGACTACTTGAGTGAATCTAAGTTGATTGTAGACAGGAAATCCACTTTATAATTTCATTTGTAAATGGAGTAAAATATAAGGAAGATAATTTGAAGAGTTGGTAATATATGTTGTAACAATACTTCTCATTCTGTAAGATTTAAAACTGTTGAATTTTTCATAATATCAGGGTAATTGTATGGTAACCTGTAAATTTTACAGTATTGTATTTTGAATATTACATGCATTTAATTAAAAATAAAATCGACAGCTATTTTCGAATCAATGATGTATAAATTTTAAAGTTATCATTTGCCTTCGAATTGTTCATTCATAATAAACGATACATAGAAAAATATCAAGATAGAAGAGAACAATTTAACCCTGTAAAAATTATGTTTCTTTTGTAAAATATTATACATATATCTATACTTTGAAAATATTTTATAACTGAAAGTCTTGAAAATTTTCTA
The DNA here is from genome assembly GCA_037975125.1 of Latrodectus hesperus. Classification (NCBI taxonomy): domain Eukaryota; kingdom Metazoa; phylum Arthropoda; class Arachnida; order Araneae; family Theridiidae; genus Latrodectus; species Latrodectus hesperus. The sequence continues at coordinate 43,346,012 of CM075855.1, forward strand.
CCTTAAGTTATGTTGTGTTGTTACTTATGACACTTGGACAAGCCAAGCTCGCTATGCTTCGGCTATGCGAATTTAAGTCAATAAGGAGCGTCTTTCATTTTAATAAGAGCAACACAAAAGTGAAAATACATTTTCGGTCTTTTTTAAATCCTCTGATAGATGGCACCACCAGAGGATCCACTCCCTCAATTTTGACATTGATCTGAAGGGAGAGGAAAATTTCCCCAGACCATTGCACCTATGGTAACTACTCAAGTACTGACCACAGGACTTTCGATTCCACAGATTTAACAAACACGTATAATGACCATAAGTTATTGAATTTATGAAGAACCCTGGATGAAAGTTTTATAATATTCCATTTTAGAAAAAAAATTGGAAGTTAATAAAAATGATGATTTGATTAACCAGAGCATTGAAATAGCTCTGATAATGATTATTAAATAATTGTTGTTCACGGAATTTTGGTTTGTAATGCAGTATAGTATTATTATCTTTTTTGTTTACAGTCATATAATACGTTAAATGAAATACATCCTTGTATATTTGAGTCATATTTATATCCAAGTGAATTTCTTAACATTTATAATTGCAACATTTATTAATGTAATGTTTTTTTCCAAAATTTTTAAGAATATAATGTACATTGTGAAACCATCTGAAAATCCCTGAATAAATCTTCTATTTGAATTTTCTTTTTCAATAGAAGGATAATTATCTAAAATTGAAATTTTAAATATGTGCATTCTGAAAACCAGATCACTATAAAAATTTTTTTTCAATCTTGAAACAGAAGTTAAAAATATGATAATGAAGAAATTGAAGGTAATATTTATATATAAAGTGAAGTATTTGTATGCATTCTTGATTTTACTTAATAGTATTAAAGGCATGAAAAGTACTCTACATTCGTTTATATTTCAATTGGGATGTTATATTCTTAAATGGATGTACTTTCAATCCAATCAAGGTTGCTGTTTTTAATGGTCTATAAAATCCTGCTCTGAAATCTGTACATCCCTTATATACTATTGAAATGATTAACTCATGCATGGAATTTGTGGACACATAACAGGATACTAATTTAGTAACTATACAATATTAAGATTTTCAATATTAAGGCACATGTCCAAAGTTCGATCCTTGGGCTGGACAAGGTCTACTCAGCCTTTCATCCATCCCTTCAGTGGGTCGATAAACTGAGTACTTGTGTGCTTGGTAACTAAACACTGGGGCTTTCGCATTAGGCTTACCACCTAATCGGGACATATGCTTCGCACCCCAGAACCTCTCAGTAAAAAAATAGAGCCTTGCACTGTAGGCATTGGCCCACATTGGCTATCGTGCCACAGAGTTTAATTAGAATATTAAGGAGTACGATTATTTACTATACATGTAGTAAATTTTAAAAAGGAAATAGAATGTGTGAATATTTTGAAGAAGGTGTAACTATGTGTGTATCTGTTTCAGAGCTTCTGTCACAATCAAACTTATTTAATACGCTATGTATTAATTGTTAATATGAGTGGTAAAGGAGAATATCGAGAGCTTTACCTTTTCTAGTAATAAAATGTAAATCTTTGAAGTGAGAGGCCCAGATTCAATACCAGACAGTGTTAAATAAAGGATATTGGGTATTATATTTCATCAGGAACACCTATTAGAAGCAAAGATTGGGGAAGTTTCATGCTTTACTTCTCATCACATATAAACGATCTATATAAAAATACTCCGGGAAACAAAAGCGTGATAAAGTTCAAATGCCTTGTAATAGACTTCGCCTATTTAGCTGTCTGGTAAGCGGCATCTATCTTAGTATAGAGTTATTGATTTCCGAAAGTGAGACATCTCTTCCTTTTTAAAAATGTTCCTTAATGTCCTTTTTGAAAAGATTTTGATATTTGAATATTTATGCATTTTAATTACTAATTAAGTTATAATTACGCAGAACACTCTTATTTCTGAAGACAGTTTAAAATTACTAATGATTATATTATTAGAAATTTTACGAATTAATTTTGTAAAAATGTCTTGGAATGTTGATGAATGAAATTGTTAAGAGTGTTGATGAGAGATAATGAAATTGTTAAGTATTTCTTAACAATTTCATTTCTCTGTGAATATTTAATTTTCCTTTATTGACATGTTGCGTAAAGTTAATATAATAATTAAATATACATTTATATATAAAATATCTACTGAAAAGGCTAATTTTAAAAAAAATTTAATGAACACTGTTTTATTCGTTAATATAATATCTATTAAAAATTGCAAATGCTGTTATGAAAGAAATTTCTGATAACGATTACATATACGTTATTTAATTTATGAAAAATTATTTTAAAATAGTATAAAGATTACAGAATTGTTCCATTTATAGTAATATTTCCTTTGATTTTAATGTAAAGCTCTTTGTACATTAACATGTTTGTGTTATAATATATATATATATATATATATATATATATATATATATATATATATATATATATATATATATATATATATATATATATATATATATATATATATATATATATATATATATATATATATATATATATATATATATATATATATATATATATATATATATATATATATATATATATATATATATATATATATATATATATATATATATATATATATATATATATATAATGCAAATTCCAGGGAATATACTGCAGCTGTGCAAATTATGCAGATAACCTGAAATGCAAATTTCCATCTGTATTTTTGCAAGATAAGTCATCCAGCTTATTTTGCAAAATACAGATGGAAGTCAAGAAAAGGTATTTGAATAATTGCCCTGAAGGCAGTACTCGAATTTACGATAGCAAATTTTACGCTTAAGTATGACTATCCTTAATTTTATATCATTACTAAAACATGAAAGTAAAAGCAAATAATTGTATCTAATTTGGACTAAATAAACCTAAACAAGTATGTGAATATTTAGGTTTCTTAAGATATGCAGTAATTCAGACATTCAGAAAAAGAATTACAGTGACAGTTACACAATTATCTGCTTTTGATATTATACCGAAAATGCAGTGAACCTTAAAAACATTAATTTTTGGAGGAAAAAACCCAGTTGCAAAAGATTCTTTAAAAATGGTTTGCTCACAAACTATCTTATTCGTCAAGATTTGTAGTGTAATTTGATAAAAACAATTAGTGGTTAAATTATAAACATTTAAATTATATAAAAGATCAAAATATTTTATAAATGTAAACAAAATTAAAATTAGTAAATGTGTGTGTATGTAATCATTTTAAACTATGTACTCCATAAATTAATGTAATTTTCTTTCTTCAGAACAGGTTGAGCCATATTGTTTTTTATTTATTTATTTTATTATTATTATTATTATTATTATTTTGCTAAAACTTATGTGGAAAATTTTTCAATTAGAAATTTCCATGTAATGCATTATTTTATGTTTTAAAAAATACAGCAATATAAATCTTAAACTACATTATATTTCACAAAAAATGGTCCTTTTAATGTTAAATTTTTTAAAGAGTTAAATTATTAATAATATAAAATATTTGTTTAATGTTAAATTTTATAATTCTTTATTTATATAGAAACTACCACTAATTTTCTTTTCAAAAGGATTACGAAATAACTTCAAATTCACAAAACAACTTCAAAGTGTCAATATGATAAATATGACAATACAAATCTTGAATAATTATACTATTAATGTGGCATGGTAAGTCAAGAAACCACCGAGTGGTTTATTCTGCATTACTTAAAAACGACTGTTCAAGTAATAATCCAGAATTAATTAAGAATGTATGTTTAAAATTCATATAATTCATGATTAACATGATTGATTCACTATTTAAGAAATTTCATAAAACTGATAGAGGTTATGATAAATAAATTATATTGATTATAGAGTTTAATATGTTGGTTTTATGTTAAAAAATCTTTATATGTTTTGATTTTATATTAAAAAATCTTTAAAATCTTAAATCTTTAATCTTTGTTGGTTTTATCTAAAAATCTTTTTTTAAAAAATATAATGTAATATCGAAGCTAAAATCTTTGTGGTAAGATGTTTCTGCTGATTTTTGCACTGTATAAGGTAGCAATATTAGGCATTAAAAAGTATTCATTGAATTCATGATAGACCATATGAAAAAACGAGTAAAAACAATACAAGTTTCAAATTGAGATCACTAGCAGTTATTAGTATAAGATCTAATGAATTTGCTCACTCTAAAACAACCACTTATGTCATCAATTAAGGTACTTGATTATTATAAATAAAGTTGTTTATAAATTCTGAGTGACTGCTTAACTAATTTATCAAAATAAGTATTAGTTAGAAGTAGCTGGATTTAAGAATTTTAACCAGAACACAAAGTGATAATATTTCATCATTACCATGAAATTTTTTAATGAGTTTTCATGATGGCAGTTAACTTTAAGCTTTGTATCAAACATATCTCAACTCGCTCCATATTTTAAGTTAAATCTTATAAAGCTGTATCCATTCCTTTTTATCGCTTTTTAAATACAGTAATTTTGCACATTTTTGTGAAATTCTCCAATACAAAAAGTCACATGTTAAATCGATAGAATTTTACAAACACTGGTTAATTTAATGATAATTTCCAGTGAATGTCAATAAAACCATTTCTAAAAACATAATCTGAATTGTATACTAAATTATTTGAAACGTATAATTGAATTTAATAGATTATTATTTTTTTTTATCAAAAATGACAAAATACCTTTGTTGTATTTTATTTGATAAGTAAAGTTTTTATCCGATATTTATTATGTGCTTAAGTCACTGTATTCATAATTTATTAATTATTAATTGTTGCAAATAGAATAAATTATAATTTTTTTCCTGTAAATTATTAAATTACTAAAGCAAAATGAACGAAACAGTCAAACTATTATCGAATAGATATAAAATTTTCTTATTGCTCAATAGCGTCGTCTGGTCACCTAAAACTATTCTCGATATTAGAAAAGTACGTTATTGTCTCCAATAAAAAGAATAAAAAAGCTGCTTCCCATAATCTTTCTGATTTATTGATTATTTCCCACATTCTTTTATAGTTTCCCTTTCTATAAAAGAAAATACCTTTCCAATAAAAAGAAAAATCCCTATAAGGGAGGGAAAATGTTACTTTCTTGCAAGGGATAATCCCTAGCTTTGTATCGTATCGATTCCCTACCAATATATACCATTTATTTTAACGCTGTTCTGAACAAATTAGCGACACTCTTAATATGCGAGACTTGAAACATTTCAGTTAGTTTCTAATGTAGTTTCTTGTTAATTAGCTTCTAATCAAAGAAAATAGATGCTCTTTTCGAAGACAGGAAATAATTGGATTAAATGATGCAAAAGGAACCTTACAATGAAAGTATTTAATTGCATTCTTTCGTATGTAACGAGTAATGAATTTTTACTACTTAAATTTGAACTGAAAACATTTGTGCTTAAATTAGGGGATCCCTTTGAAGAAAATGTGAACTTTATTCCAATTTAAATAACTCTCTTATTCCTATAATTACTTATTTCACTTATATTAATACATAAAAGAAAATTTTTAGTATGTATCACAAAAATAAAAGCATTCTTTTTCTTATCTTTAAATATTATATTGTTGTTAAAAGTTTGATTTTTCATATTCAAAACTAGTAGTTTTTCATTTGAAACAAAATAAATCAATTTAAAATTAGTTTTGGTAATATCACATTATAATGGATGCAAAGGGAAAATAGATTGCACTCTATATGTAGCATATATTTACATAGTAGATACTTTTGAGATGATTTCGTTTCTTTTCAGATATGAATAACAAGCATTCTATTATCAAATAGCTTCAAAATTGGACCTCATTTGATATTTCTTCAATTTATCTAATGTATTACTTGTTGTTTTTGTTACTAATGACACTTGGACAAGCCAAGCTCGCTATGCCTACTATTTAAGTCAGTTGAGAGCGTCTTTCATTTAATCAGAGCACCACGAAGGTGAAAGTATGACTTAGCACTTCAAATCCTAAGATAGATGGCAGCACCAGAGGATCCACTCCCTCAATTTTGGCATTGATCTGAAGGGGAAGTAAAACATTCTCCAAACCATTGCACCCATGGTAACTACTCAACGACCGACCAGAGGACTTTTGATTCCACAGATTTAACGAGCACGTATATCGCATGTACTCGGTGGGTCTTTGGCGGCATTGGGAATCGAACCCCACCCTTCCGGATGGAAGGCCGATACCCTAACCACTAGGCCACTACGGCCTCTATGTATTACCTAGCTGTATTTATTCATTATCAGACTACTATATAAAAAAAGTATAATGATATGAATTTTATTAAAAATATATATCATATTATCAATTCAAAATTATGTGAAATGGAATATGGAGTTATTATAATCTAGAAGATTATAAATTATATTATCAAAGAAACATTTAACGTAACAAAATGATGTATACAAACGATATATGCTTATGAAAACATTTTATCAAAATTAGTGAGAATTTTATTAATTTAAATTGAATCTAATCATCAGGTATACATTCAATGAATCCAAGAGATATTTACTTGGTAAGCTTTTTATCAAGTAGAATTAGATAAAAATTTATAAAAAAAAAAAATAAACTAATTTTACTTAAAAAAGTTTTTTACGACAAACTTAATAACTCTGGTTTCCTCAAACTTGTAAACATAATTATAAATAAATGACAATTAAAGTTTTTTATAACACTGGATACCAACACTTTCACTTGAAACAATACTAGATATTTCGGAAACATATATAAAGATTGAAAAAAATAAAACCTAAAAAATTAAATTTAATCAAAAATCAAAGAATTAAATCTAAATATGAAAACCTGCTATTGGCAGTAGAGTATTGAAAATAATTACAATGTAAGGATTAAGATGAGAGAGAATTTAGTTTTATCATATGTTTTGAATATAACTTCATCCTGGTGTCTTCAAGAAGCTATCTTTTGACACAGAAACATAGTATAGAGTCGTTTCTTACTTATAAGCGTTTTATTTTCACTATGGGACAACTTATAAGAAAATATTCGTTTTAACTCTTATTAAAAATCCAAAGATTTCACCAGAATAAATATTTCCTGTTTTATTAGTTTGATGATAAATGGGCAACATAAAAGACTACACAGATATGTCTTTACCACTAAGGGTGATGTTACCTTAATGTTAGATGTAACTTACAAAACAAAAAATAAAAGCTGTACATATATGAATGTTGTTCAGGATTTTTATAATACGTACAAAAGTTATTATTTTATTAGAGATTTGAGAATTTATATTTAAATTTTAATTTTTTAATTCCTTTATTTCTTTCTACCTCATTTAGTGTGTAATTCCAAATATTTGACTGTAAAAATATTCTGAAGAAATGAGATAATATTAAATTAACCAATCAGATGATTTAATATTAAAACTGATGAAAATCAATTTTTGGATTTTGTGCATTTTAAAATCATCAGTTATTATTTCGCATTGTTTTGTTTGTGTTTTTAAACTCTAAGAATAAAGCTGTCTGTATTCTCTAAAGCTTTATACAAATTAAGATATTATTAACATGACAAAATTTATGGTTAATAAAGTTTTAATAAAACTGAATTCAGTGCATTTTAACAAGAAATTTTCTTAACAGCTCACTTATAATATCTACAAATTGTTTCTGTGCTGGAATGATACAGCATTAAAAGACAGAAAAAAGTATATAAATTATATTTTAGTGGATGTACGTATTAATTAAAGACTAAGCCTTTTATCCTCACACACACAAACCTTATAAAATAAATATCAATTTTACAAAATAGTAATTTAATAAAGAGTTTGCACACATTTCTACTTCATAAAACCATGTTTCAGTAGTTGATTTTTGATAAAATTTATATTGATTATCTTAATATATATATATATATATATATATATATATATATATATATATATATATATATATATATATATATATATATATATATATAACACCTTAAGCTGATTTATGTGTAAAAGTAATTCTTATTGTAACTAGAAAAAACATTTTTGCAGTAAAAACTATATGAAACTATGACAGTAAGACAGTAATAATCAGTCTAATCTATGTAAAATAATTGTAATATTATTTATGAAATTACTCCTGTAAATAAAAAAACTAAAGTGGATATGGAAATTTTTAAATATTATTTGAAAATGTGAAATATTTTAAAATCTAATATTTAACTCAGATGATACAGACGTAAATTGCACATCGGTGATTTGTTGTATAATGGAAAAAAAAAGATTAAAATGCAAAGCAAAAGTATGTCATATTGCAAACCATTATTGTATTTTAAATTAATAATTCTATAATTAAATTAGTAATTAATTCTTGAAATAAGAAGTATTAAGACTCATAGATCAGGAATCGTGTCTCGCGAGCAAATATAATTAATAATAACTTTGAAAATTGTTTAAAATACTATGGTATGCTTTTAGAAAATGAATAATTGTCTTCAGATTGAGATTTTAAAACTGTTAGGCACCTCATAAGGACAGAAAAGTTGCTGATGAGACGTAAAATAATGTGGGAAAAACGTTGTGAGAAATTTGATCCACATACACGAGCAGTTAATTTATTAGTGAGTTAAATTCTATTTTTGATAGCACATACAGACAAATCATAAAATATCAAGACATACATTCAATTATAAGCCATAAAATCATCATTCTTGCTTATCTTTAAGGCACGGGGGCTTTGTGGTGATGGTTTACGTTTCTAAGGCACAAGTCCGAATTTCGATCCTCGGGTTGGGCAAGATCGACTCAGCCATTCATCCCTTCAATAAACTTAGTACCGAGCATGCTTAGGAACTGAACGCTGGGGATCTCAATCTAGACTACGAACTAATCAGAACATATGCTTTGAATCCCATGGCTCTTAGTCAGAAAAACAGTTATGAACACTGTAGGCCTTGGCTCACATATGGGATGTTGTGCTGCCAGTTTAGGTTTTTGAATATCGTAACATTTCAAGCACAGAACTTACGTTTCTACACGTTTTTCTGAATATGGATGAGGGAGCAGGACATTTTGTTACACGGATAGTCGATATTTTTTTTAAAGTGTTAAAAATTTGAAATGGAATAGTGAAGCATTCTATTTTCCATTTCTGTTATTAGAATTCCCTAACTAAGAACAGTTTTATTTAACTTTCCAGCAAATTCGTTTTTGTATTACCATAGGACTCCAAATATCCAGAAGTTGGCAGGCACCGGGAATAAAAGGATGCTACCAATCTATGACCAAAATTTGATAATGCAATATAAAAATGGCGAATTAGACAGTGGCCGTTGGATTTTATATGTTGTTGTTACTTATGACACTTGGACAAGCCAAGCTCGCTATGCTAATTTAAGTCAATAGGGAGCGTCTTTCACTTTAATCAGAGCACCACAAAGGCGAAAATAGGTATTTCTTCTTTTTTAATTCTCCGATAGATGGCATCACTAGAGAATCCACTCCCTCAATTTTGACATTGATCTCAAGGGGGAGGAAATTTCTCCAGATCAATGTACTCATGGTAACTGCTTAATGACCAACCACAGGACTTTCGATTCCACAGATTTAACGAGCACGTATATCGCATATATTCGGTGGGTCCTTGGCGGCATTGGGAATTGAACCCAGTCCTTCAGGGCGGAAGGCCGATGCTTTAACTACTAAGCTACGCTGGCCCAGATTTTATATAGGGGATCATAATACGTGCAAAAAACTGGAGGAAAAACAGTGTGTGACAAAGTGAAGACTTGCAGCCCACTCTACAGAAAAATGAATCTACAACTGTTAAGGATATGAGATCCAAAATTTGCCATTAAAACCTTCAGCTGTTATATGATAAATTAACGTTGAATATAAAAGTTTCCAACAGAAGGCTGTGGAGATTAAAATGTGATCTAATGAACCCTCTGTCATACAGATTAAGTTTTTGGTTTGAATTGTTTTTCTCGACTTCATCTTAACCTTTGTGTGCCAACTCCTTTCTACACAAAATAATAATATTTATTCAAATTTCCTGCATTCATAATCAAGAGACTTCTACGAGAGAAATCACTGAAACATTGTATAAGTAAATGGCTGATTTTTTGAAACTGTTAATGTATACATTAGTAAGTTTAAGTTAAACATAATTTTTTGGTAAAAAAGTTTCATTTTTGATTAAAATTTTAAATTAACTTGAAAAAAGTTAAAAAAAATATAAGAAAAAATAGCAACAAAAATTTGTTTTAGCTCTTAAAAATTAAAAAGCCTAATTCCAACCTAAGAACAAATTAATTTTATCTTGATATTTCGATAACAATAATGTTGACATTTCTCAAGATCATTCATTTAAAATGGTATTTACTTTTTTATAATAAAAATAGTTTTTAGATTTATTGTTGGTACGAATTTTCATTTGAATAATAAAATGAGGAGTCACTTTTATAATGTTATATTTTAATATTGTTCCATGACAACAAAAGTGCCGTAATTTTTTCCTTTTAAATTTTGGAGAGAAATTAATGGCTATCGGCACCAACACACATTTTCTCAGAGATGCCTGAAAGGAATTATTTAACTGATTGTTTAGATTTAGTTATTGAAATTATTTTGATTACATAAATATAACAATAAATATATCGCTTAAGTTCAACATTAACTCAATTAAAAATATTTAATGATTAATTTTAACTACATTTTAAAAATCTCCTGAATTATTTAAATGAATTAACGTATTCTTAAAGCTATATTATTTCACTTCTTCAACTGCCAAAGATTATTACAACAGACAACTTTTATATTAAATTAATAAAATCTTATATATCTTTACTTAAATAAATCAATGTTATTTTCAAATTGTTATGTTCCAAATTTTAAGCAAATAAAGTTTCTAGAACTTTATAAATATTAAATTCGGTTTTAAAAAAATTTGCATTTCAAGAATGTTTTAAATCAGATTCAGAGCGCAAACATACATTTTGAGAACCTTTCAAAAAGAAGGTTTTATTTCGTATAAACGTTAGCATTTGATCTAACTTTTGTTAAAATGTAATACTATCCGATAGAGATAGTTTAAGGTTTCCACAAAATCAATAAAAATATAGGAAAGACCATTGGGCTTAGGAAGATAACTCGATTCACCTGCGCATCAAGTGTCTCTGCCAGCGGAAATTAAATAGTGATGTCATTGATTCGCTGGTTTCAAAAATCAATTGTGTGCAGGATACTTCATGGTACTTTCTACTCAACTTTGTTTTCCTTGATTGGAAAAATACTTTTTTCCAACTTGTAGTTCAAGTGGAAGAATAACAGAAAGCCATCTTCATATGAGCCAAAATAAATTAAAAGTTTCGATATAGATATAGTTTCGGTTCAGCAAACAATGCACACAGAATAAATGCAAAATAAATTTGTAAAACAATATTGTATTGTGCCAACCTATTATTAATCATTTTCTGTAATTTAATTGAAATTTATTAGGTTATGTAAGATCTATTTTTTTATCCCTTTTAAGGAAAAAAATAATCAATATTTTTCACTTCCAAACGTTCAATAATTTTTAGAAGTGTTTTGTATTGTAAGTAAAAATCGCTAATGCGAATAATTTTTGCAGAAACTTTTTATAGGTAGAATATTATAGTTTGTTACATTAATATTATAAAACATACTTTGCATGATCATTTTACAAAAATCATTTCATAGAGGAAAACATTATCTTTTCTGAAAAATATAATGCAAGGAAAAACCCAAAATAGAATATAAATGCAATTAGATTATATAAATATGATAATAATTAAATTCAGTTGTATAAGCTTTATAATTAGTTTACAAAAAAATAACCTTTCTGTGTTTGATTTAACATTTTAATAAACAAATACAGTGCAAATATAAATAAAGAAGTAAAGCGTGATTCAACTAATTATATCTAACAAGTAAAATAACGTAGAACTTTTTATTAAAAAAAAGTGAAATGAGAAGTCAGGAAGACATCAAATTATAATAGGTTGTTCTGTAATGTGCATTTAGTACACACGGGAGAGAAGATTCAACTCAACAACCTTCAATGTATTTTTGAATAATATTAGTTTAATCTATTAAAGAACACTGTTGTGTAGTGGTGTCATCTGTTGACACCAACAGTTACTATCTAAATCTGGTCATTTATTACAGTTGCAAATTTTTTAGGAATTGGAATGAGAAGCAATATATAATATAAGAGTTAATGGAAGGCCGTGGTAGCCTAGTGGTTAGGGTATCGGCCATCCATCCGGAAGGGTGGGGTTCGATTCCCAATACCGCCAAAGACCCACCAAGTACATGTGATATACGTGCTCGTTAACTCTGTGGAATCGAAAGTCCGGTGGTCGGTCGTTGAGCAGTTACCATGGGTGCAATGGTCTGGAGAAATTTACTCCCCCTTCAAATTCAAAATTGAAAGAGTGGATCTTCTGGTGCTGCCATCTATCGGAGGATTTGAAGAGCAAAAGTCGTACTTTCACCTTTATGGTGCTCTGATTAAACGAAAGATATTCCCAATTGACTTAAATTCACATTGCCAAGGCATAGCGAGCTTGGCTTGTCCAAGTGTCATTAGTAGCAACTACAACACAATAGAGTTAATAGTATTATTCATGTCCATACAATTGAATTTATTAAATTTTGTTAAGTAGATATTTTTAATCATTTCAAAATTTTTACTTTTTTAAGAGCACAAATAAAATATGAAGCTGATATTACATACTCCAATCAGCTTCATCTTATGTTTTGAGTCATGTATTTCTCCCGTCGTTTTTTAATTTAATTGATGTAATTTTAAGAATTACTGTTTTAATTTTTTTCATAGTATTGATATTCTTTTTAGATTTTTCTACTAGTAGCCTTGCTATTCAAAACTTCAATTAGTAATAGTTTTGAAACTATATATATATATATATATATATATATATATATATATATATATATATATATATATATATATATATATATATATATATATATATATATATATATATATATATATATATATATAGTCATGATTTAAATCATTCAGTTGCTAAATTCTAAATAGTACATTTTTATAATAAGAGAATAATAGTGTTAATTGATTAAATTGATAATTTTATCATTCAATAATACGAATTCTTTTTGGAATTCTTAAATTCTTATTTTTCCTTTATTAATATAAATTTTTTATTCTTAAATTTTTACAGATTTTGGAGAATAATTTATGTTTTTATAGGAAATAAAGAGCAATCAATTCTATATAGAAAATATGTTTAGTTAGGATATAACAACAAAATTTTGTTAAAATATTTCAAAGATCTTATGGAAGGAATTTAGCTAATAATTTAAATTTCAAATCTTTATTGTGGCTCATTAGTCAGCATTCAAGATCAAATAACTATAATATTTTTTTTGGATCATATAATTTGTTTAGAATTCATAAAAATATAAAATTGTAAATTTCATCAATATATGAAGCTATTATACACAATTATAACAATGCTTTAGTTTAAAATTTAGAAGAAACTATATATATATATGCATACACATACATACGTACATATATATATATATATATATATACATATACATACATACATATATATATATATATATATATATATATATATATATATATATATATATATATATATATATATATATATATATATATATATATATATATATATATATACATATATATATATGTATTAAATATATTAGAGTCAAAGTGGAGATTACATTATTTCACATCTATGACAAAAATATTCTGAGAATAATTGAATAATCAGTTTGATTAGAAAAGAAAATAGTGTATTCCATTGTTAATATTTAATTATGCGATGATAATTTGATAAATTAACCGCTAAGTAGTTAATTGTTAAAACGATAATACATCAAAAAGTTTATTTTATTTTGAAGCTCTAAAATAGAATTTCTTTTATTGTCAAAACTTTTTACTTGAAAAATTTGAAATTGAATAGTTTTAACTTCAAAAGAATTTATCGCAAAAAAGTTACTATGATCAATTCTTATATTTTCTTAACTATTTGAAGCATTTCTTTTTAATTACTAAAATGTATATACACATTTTAGTTCAAGCATTTGAAGAGACTAAATAACATCTTTACAAAAGTTATAAATGTTAGCAATACATTAAGGAACTTTCTTTGCCAATTCAATTTGCTAATAACTTTTTGAAGGTTTATTGAATAGAAATTGAAGGAAAAAACTAAACGCAAACAAGACTGGATATTTGGAAAGCAATTGTAATTTAGAAATCGATAAAGTTCAGGCAAACGAGAGTTTAATTTGATACAACTTTAATGAAAGGAAACTTTTTAAACTTTGTCTCCCCCATTTTCTTTATAGAAAACACTCCTTCCTTACTAGAAAAAAAATTTTTCGATTGAGGTAAAAAAATAGTGACATTTGAGTCGATTTGTTCTTATTACCGTTTTACTATAGTTTCAAAGAGCAAGTTCTTTTCGATTAAATAATTAAAACCTTTCTGTAGCTTACTATCTCTTGGATAGTAAGTGTTACAAAAGGAAATGATGAGCAACTTATTTTATATTTTTGAATGTAAAAGATAACTCATTGAAAAATTATTAAATGAAATTTACATAATATAAAGCGACTATTTTGAATTTGGAATTTAAGCTATTAAGAATGAAATACCTGTGCTAAAGGAAAATATTTATTATTACAAAAAGAATATATAATTAAAAGAAGTAGACAATTATTTTCAATCATTGATTAAGGAACTTTAATTCGGCATATGAACTTTCCTAATACTAGTTATGTTTATCAGTTTATAAATGAACTCCACAAAAATATTCAGCATTAATTGTACTTTACTTGATAATTTAAGAGGATGTCTTTTAAAATATATTTCTTACAAGAATTAATTTCCTTAAAGTCTTTTTAAAAAACAAACATATGTATTAAAATTTATGTACGTTTTAAAGTAAGGGCTTTATTAAAGTATCTTCATTAGTAAATATGTTGACCATTCGGTTGTTGAAACACATGCCCATATACACATTTTGCAATCTCGACATGATATAGTTCGAATCCTCTAATAAAATATAAAGTAATGATTTGTTTGTAAAGATATGCGTAGTTTTGACGGAAATGATAAAAAAATCTAATGTGATGGTTTTTATGCCATCTGTTTAGAAATACAATATGGTTTCTAATCTGATGGCATAAAAGCGGCTCATTGCTGGCCACTACGACTCACGCTTGACTGTTTGAGGCCATATGCTGCTGTTAATACGGTCACGTGATAGTGTTGGTTAAAATTATTGGTTCCAGAGCTAAATAGTACAAACTAGTACCGCAGATATTGGCCAGTAATAGTCCTAAGATTGTTGGCCAACAAAATTAACAAAATTATTGATTTTGATGGGTTTGATTCTCATCTTGAGCTTTATTGTTTGTAATGATTTGAAATCCACTTTAAACTGTCTATTTATCCCTCATCTACAAAAGTCATAGTACAGAGGCCAAAAAACAATCAATCAACATCGAGCATACACAAAAAGATGAAGATTTCATTTTTAATTGCAAAAATAAAATAACATTTAAAACTGGTTTCAGGTTAGCCACAATGGTCACTAAAGGTCAAATGACAAACAATAACTCCATTTGAGAAGATTTTGACGGTTAAAAATTTTATTTTATTTAAAGGAATTATTTCGCACCAAGTTTCGTTATGTTTATCTGATTTAAAAAATAATACGAGAAATTTAAGATACTATAACTTCCAGTATAAAAAAGTATAAATAGAGCAAAAAGAAATCTAAGATAGTCAAACAGCAATACAAAGATAAAAGTATGCAACTATTACATAATGTAACTATTTGTTACGCCTGTCAGTCAAATTGAAACAAAATGATATTTTGAAATTAAATATTGGTTTATGATAACGATATACTTCACTTATATTATCAGGATGTTGCATGTATTGAATGTAACACACACACACACACACACACACACACACACACACACACACACACACACACACACACACACACACACACACACACACACACACACACACACACACACACACACACACACACACACACACACACACACACACACACACACAGCACACACACACACACACACACACACACACACACACACACACACACACACACACACACACACACACACACACACACACACACACACACACACACACACACACACACACACACACACACACAGAGTAGTCTCTAACGTATGCAGACATTCATGCCTTAAATCTTAACGAATCTTGTCAGACAATAATCTATCTTATAAAAGGAATTTGAAAGGCAGAATTTAAGGAAACTCATAAGTAATATAGATGGTTTTCCTTAAAACTTAGTGAAAGAGAACCATAATAGATGTTGATTAAATGTGCACTTGATATCTCACAAGAAAAGGCTTGAATTTGAATTTTTTATTATACTAAAATAGACTGGGAAGTAGCAATAGTATGTAAAACAAACTCATTGAACTAGAGTTTGTTCATCCATAGAATATTGGAAAAAAATGGTAGAAAGCATATTTCTGGTAAATGTGCTCAAGTCTATAGTGTCTCATTGCTTTTGCAATTTCCTGAGCAAAGGAATTTGGATATGGTAAGCTTTGAATCAGAATAGCAGGATCCATAGAAATCTCTATAATTTTTAATACTCCAGTTTAAATGCTTAAGCGTTTGGTTTTTAAGTAAATCTAATATATTGTTAAACCAGTTATATATTTGTATATATCCAATACATATGTATATACATATATATCCAATCTATTGTTTTATAATATGTATGTATGTATAAATGTTAATATATGTATGGATATATAAATGCGTACATATATGTATGTACATATATTATGTATGCATGTATGTTTATTAGCTTTAGTAAATACTTAATTCTTTAAAATATTTTATAGAATACTTCCATTACATAACAGTGTGTATAATATCCTTTCAATACTTTTATTCATGTAAATGTTGCTGAAAAAAACATTGAATAACATTTGAATAAATTTGATTTAAATTTTTCTCATGAAAAACATAAAGTTTTTTTCTCCAAAGTTTTATTGCTTTTTATATGGCAATTTAGGTATGAACTTATGTAATAGTCTATTTTAAATTTGAGATTTAACAAGATTTTATAATATATATTATATATGAGTTTTAATCTTATAATTGAAATGACTTTTTATGGGTTATTTTGTAACTTTATTGTATCAATATTAAATAAAGAATATATTCCCTTTCCAAAAATTTATTTCAGTTTTTGAAAGGAGTTTTTTTTAAATCAAATTTAATTTGATATACATTGAGTAAAACTCTTTATTTTTAAATCAAGAAAATGCTATTTTCCTGTTTTTGAAAAGTAAACGTAAAGAAGATTGAATCTGCTTTGTAAATATTGATCAAAGGAAAAATAATATCATTGAATAAGAGCAAAATTCTTATTTTTGATCTCTTTTAATGCTCCAAATAATTCTTCGTTCATGGAAATGATATGCGTAGGTACATCTGACTATTCTTCAAGATACTTAAATTTGGTTAACGATTGTCTGAGAAAATTTCTTACTTGATTCAGTAGACAAAGAAGTTTGCTTAGTTTAAATAAAATTATATTATTGTAGTCAGATTTGTGTTTTATTTAGACAGGTATTACATGTTTTGTAGAATTAGGTTGAATGTACTATATCGAATGATTTAACACAACAAATAGAATACTTTGAATTTTAAGCACAAAGTTTTTAATCATTCAAATTAGTTAAATAAGCATATGAAAAATTATTTAAAAGTCAAGGAACTAAAAAAATATTACATTATTAAAATTACAGAAATATAATACAGAGGACTAATACAGATACAATATAATACAGAGGATATAGAGGACTTTTATTCAAAGGAATCAAAGTTTTAGCTTGTCAAGGCTGAAACAAAAGAGAAAAAGATGAGTAAAATATTTGAGCTAAGTTCTAATATCTGACAAAATATTGGGATATTAGAAGTAAAAATTTTGCTTATGTAAAATGTAAAAATTTATAATTGTTTTTTTTAGACAAGTATATTTTTTTCCTTCATTACAGGTATTTAAAACCAATAAGAATGTTAAGTGTTTTTTTTTGTCAAATGTCTCGCAAATATTTTATTCTATTTTAAAAGTGAATAATGCAAAGTGAATACTTACAAAGCCATTTTGTCTTGTTAGGAGCTATTTTTTTAAAAAAAATCATTTGTATTTTTTAATGTTTTTGACTTTTTAAGAACAGTGATTAAATTAAGAACTGTATAATGAAATTTAAAAAAACGAATGTTTTATTTTCTCATATAATTGGTTAAGAGAAACTTTTGATACAGAAATACAAATTTCAATAAGGAGAGACATTTAAAATAAATACTCTATGCTAACGAAGACAACAAAATAAGATTTTAATGATTATCCTAGATAAAATTGTTATAAAATTTTAAACAAATATGTAAATATATTTAATAAGAATAAATTACTGAGTAATTTATACATTATTGAGTAATTCATACACTACTGAGTAATTTAGATAAATATAAGATAAACTTTACTGAGATTTGGTAAAAATTAAATCTAATTTAAAAATCATTTTAAATCTATCGGTACAAGACCAAAATAAAATAATTTTGGTCCTGAATTGGTTTTAATATATTGAAATTTTTACTTAAATTATATTTATACAAAATTTTATTTGTATAACTTATATTATTGATATATTTTGTAAAGCTCGTGAATATAATAAAAGTTTTGTTCAAAATGAGAATTAATTTTATTTTCTAAATTATTATGCTACGAATCAAAAGAGTTTTGTTTATTATACAATCAATAATATTCATATCTTTATTTATTACCAGTAGCACCATTTGAGATGAGAAACAAGTATATAATTAAAATTCCTTTGTTACATAGATATAAAAAAAGTTTAATTAGAAAATCTGAAATTTTTCTTTTAAAAATTTCACGTGCTTTTGTTAAATTAAAATTGTCATATTAATTCTTTCTGAAAATAAAGTTTTGTTAAAAGGAAATAACATTTTATTGACTTTACTAAATGCTTTAAAATCAAATGCATGGGGCCAACACTGAATTAGACAACGCACTTGTTTAGAAAAGTAACAGAAAAAGCAAATTGCCATTCAGGTGTAAGTAATTCTGTACAGGAGTAAACGAAAATATAATATCGCGAAAAGGCATAGGACTTATTTTGAATGACGTTTTCTTTCTGTGAGGAAATTAATTATGTTTTTAATAGTTCGTTTTCTGACGTCAAATATAACGATATCAAGAGCATACATTTTAATCTTTCTTTTACATGAAAGATGCTGCATTAATAATTTCAAGCAAAATGCAAGTAAATTAAATATTTTTCATGATTTTGATGTTGAAAATTTCGACATCCTTGCTGGGTTTGATTAAATTCACCATAGGTACACCCCTTGAAATGTACTTTGATTGTCTTAGAAACTATGGGGATTGATAAATACAACGAATTTAATCAGAACTCCAATTTTATTTTTCTGACGTCATTTAAAAATGTTTCTAAGAAGTTCTAAAATAATCAGATAAAAGTGCTTTTTTTCATTTGTTTGTTGTTATGTTCTAATTTTTTATTATTTCTCTTTAGTAAAATTTTTAATACCACTGAAATCATAAAAGATAAATAATATTAGTTTATTCAATTCAATCTTTTCAGTTCTATTAAAAATATATTTGTTGTATGAAGCAAAATCTGTATAAAGCAGAAAGTAATACACATCCTTTAAATGATAAATTCTTTCGTTAAAATTATGAAGAGATTGATTTTTTTTATTTTTCGTTCATAAGCAAATAATTCTGAGGATTCTGAAAATATTTCATATGAAGAAAAGATATTATTATTATCATTTTCAAAAAAATTTCATGAAAAAGAGTTTTGTTGAAAATATATTTTTTTGTTTAAGATTGCTTAATCCATTGCAATATATTTAAATTACTGTAATGTTTTGTGTAAAGAATTTTTTTAATTTAAGATTTTTTAATTCATTTCTTTAACATTGAATCAATGACAATGAAGAATTATTGTGAATTTAAAAAAATTTCATACTAGCTTTTTTGTAAACATAGATTTTAATATTTAAATGCTATATTAATGCAATCTATTGCCTCGATCTGTTCTTTACTTTTACTTACCATACGTGATAGATCATAAGTGATTTATTAAATTAAATTAATTTTCTCTTAAACATTTTAAAATATTACATTGTGTTTAAATTCTTAAGAATTATAAAATATACAAACATCAAAATTTAAGTTTGTAGTAAATATTTACATTTTACTAGATTTTGTTAATAATCTCCCTAATTGTAAATATGAGACTCTCATATTATTATATGACGTTTCAATTTTCTTAGCAACTTTAAAATCGATATCAATTCAATAAAAATCAATCTGTAAAATGATTATCTTGTTAAAAATGGTATTTCGCTTTCTTCAATATCAGGAATGTATCGATTACCTTTAAAATTAGCGTCTATTGTTAGTGGTCATACTAGAGAATCGCGTGTCGTGCACCAAGTAGATTTCATTACCATATAACCAAATGCACGTTTCTTTTAGTGATATTATATAAAAATCAGGAGATAAAATCATTCTTGGATCCCCCAGACACGTATTCGACTATCATAATGGTGCATACAGAACTAGTTGTTCTTACTCTTGACAAAAGGATTGATATTCCTGAAACCAAGTCAAATCAAACTTAATCAGAATTTATGAATATTTAATTTAATTTCGTGAAAGAATGAATTAACATACTTTTCAAAGAAGCATAGATCAAATATTTGTTGGAGCAAAGAAAAGTTAAACCAAAAATTTTAGAGATAAATTAGTTAAGGGCCCTTTTTGTTTTATGGAAGGCCCACACTCGTCAGAGAGAGAATTAAATGCTCAATTTCATCTTAAGTTGAATAATGGGAGATGTATGTTGCATTGCACGAAGACCTGCTATCTGCATCGTTCTCAATTCTATGCACAGCAGAATCCGCTTAGTATGGTGCATAAAACAGAGATTGGAGTATACATTAGTAGACAGCCATTCTTTTCACTATAGTGTTCTTGTTCAGTCTAACCACAGATTCCCACCCTACGTTTATATGGAGAGAACCACACTACTTACTCCCTTACGTTCTTCAGATTATGGGGGAGCAATTTCAATAGTATGATCAAGTATCATTGTAAATGCTCCCTTCTATGTATTTGACAGAGGCAGTGTGACTTCTGTAAGTTATAAGGATGAGCTCTTTAGCCATATGTTTGCATTTTCACTGGCACAGTTAGCATTGAGTTCATTTTAGTGGACGATAACGAGAATCCACATAGAGCTCTTCTAGTCGACGAATTTCTAAAAAATAAGATATTCGCTGGATGGATTGGTCAAGTAGATCTTCAGACTTCAACCCTGTAAAGCATGTCTGGGATACTCTGAGAACTGCAATGGGTACTCGCAACCTCTTATGGAGAAATATCTAAGGCCTGAAAACAGCGTTGCTGATGAGTGGGACCAATTGTCACAGGAAATCATAATCTTTCATACTTCATGCATGAAATTGGATTCCTGTGGCACATGTATATCTGTTAGAGGGAACCATGCCCCCCTATTAACCCATTTTCTTGTTCTATTTTGCAATCGGTTGCTTGTTTTCCGACTCTATTGAATATTATGCACACACACAATCATGTGTACTTTTTATAAATATTACATAGATATTTATTGTAATATACAGATCAAATTTCATTAACATCGATCCAATAGTTCTGATTTATAACTGGTTTTGGTCAGTAGAGATAATTGACCAAATCTGAAAATTCTCTTGATTTTTGAATAGTAATGTAATATGGAGGAATGAAGTTAGACAGGGATAAATATTGGAATGAGGAATAAATATTCTACCTTCCTCACTTTGAATTCCAAGTATAGATATAAAGATAAAACTGAATTTTAAATAAGGAAAAAGAAATAGTGCTTTATGCACAAAATTCTGTCAAAAATAATATAAGATAAAAATTTTCGCAATAAAGACAGAAAAATTTATGACAAAGCCAAATTTTTTTAGTTTAAACTGAAAGGTTTTCATTCCCAACTAATATATATATTTAATCTATAATTGATTTTGCTTCCACAAAATTGCAAGAAGTATGAAAGTAACATGTTTAATTATTTGCTTATATTTTATAAAAGTTAAAACAAATTTTAAACATTAATGGGTTAAGGGTATAATCTTTTTTAAATTATAAAATCAATTTGAAAGTATATAAAATTCATTTAATGCATCCATTTAATGACAAACTCATCCTTAAGACTATTCCATGTATTTGGTATATTACAAGTATGAAGTTAATAGGAGACTTAATGTGTTCGAATTAAGCTGCATTAGAGTTAAATGACTGCGTGAAAGTGAAATTCAAGTGTACACACACTTGGCTCTAATTCAATAAAAATCTAATTAATGTTAAAATTAATGCTCCACATCCTTAAAAATATTTTAAGAATTTATTTTATAGTAAAAAATTGATTTTTGATGAAAAATAGATTGTCTTACCAAGTTTGAAATATTCGTAATTGTCGCAGAAAGTCATTCTAAACTGGGGTTTAAACAGTTGACTCTAGGCTCATAAGAAATTTATGCATAATTTATTAATGCCTGAATTAAGTTAATGTGTAAATTTGCAGTAAAAAAGCTCTTAACACAATCTCGAATTTTAATATTACTTACAAAATATATTTCTTGCGAAAAACGGTATTGGAATTTAGACATTTGCGTAAATATGAAATTCAAACTATTAATACTGACTCATCGAATTAAAGGTTCCAACTACATTAAAATTAAAGCTTCTTAACACTATTCGAAGTATTTAAAAATGTATTTGTGTAGAAAATCGTGTTATATGAAATTCGTATTATGTGAAATTGTTTTTAAAAGTTTGTGCAACTTTTAAATTAAATTAAATGGGCTTAACTCATAAAAATAGCTATTTTGTAATTAACGAATTCGTTTTGAAAGAACTGAAAACACTATTCCAGCTATTATTTTATTATAAAAACAGTTTTGGAAAAAAGACATACTTAATCATGTTCCTTCTAGGGATATTATGGCTAATGTATTGTTATGTACGTTTCAAACTTCAACCCCACCATCAGAAAAATTCATTAAAATATTTGCATATAACTAGGTTTGCAAGGCTAATAATGGAAACATGTATGTTTGCACCAATAAATCATTCCCATGGGCAAAAATTTTCGAAACGTGCAAGTATTTCTTTTTTCCTTTATATGGGCTCAAAAATGGGACTTACAAATTTTAGCGGTAATGAGGTTTAAATAGTTGGCTCAAACTCAATATGAATTCCATGTAAAATAAAATTTATGAGTCTATTAGCATATAAGACATATCTATACGACTATTCAAGTAATTTATATTATTATAAAAAACTTTTTATGAAAAAAAAGCGTGTTATATCAAGTTCGTGTTATGAATATAAGTTTCTTCAATTTTGATTCTATCTCAATCAGAACTCATATATATGAAAATTAAATGGTCAACTTATTATAAAAGAAATTCTCGTAACAAGACTTCAAATTCTCATTTTTTTTATAAAAATATATTTGTGAATCAAAAACATGTGTCGTATTAAATTTAGCTCAATACGACATTAGATTTAAAAATTTGAGGAAATATGAAATTAGTTCAATTTGTTACAACTAAGATAGCAATACATATTAAAATTAATGTATATACCTAGCATATCATAGTTTATTCTAATACTATTTTTTTATTAATTGTAATATTTTTGGAGAAAAGTTTCTGTTACATTTTTGGAGAAAAGTTTCTGTTATATTTTTAGAGAAAAGTTTCTGTTATATTTTTGGAGAAAAGTTTCTCTTACATTTTTGGAGAAAAGTTTCTGTTATATTTTTGGAGAAAAGTTTCTGTTACATTTTTGGAGAAAAGTTTCTGTTGCATTTTTGGAGAAAAGTTTCTGTTACTTTTTTGGAAAAAAGTTTCTGATACATTTTTGGAGAAAAGTTTCTGTTATATCTTTGGAAAAAAATTTCTGCTACATTTTTGGAGAAAAATTTCTGTTTTATTTTTGGAGAAAAGTTTCTGTTATACTTTTAGAGAAAAATTTTGTCTTACTAAGTTCGACTTAGTATGCAACTCTCATTCTATCCTAGGAATTTGCAACTGTAATTTATCGATTGTTATTTATAGGTTTGCGTAAATATGAAATTCAAACAATTGACACTAACTGAAGGAAAATCTTATCTATATTAAAATAATGCTCCCATTTATTATAAATCACACCTCTAACACTACTCTATTTTATTTTTATTATAAAAAGTGTATTTGTGAATAAAAAGGATGTTATATATGAAGTTAAAAAATATTGAGCTTAGAAATGTGTGCTGTTACAAAATTCAAACAGTTCGGTCTAAATCAATAAAAAATCCTATCTGTATTAAATCTAATGAATGCTTTTTATACATTACACACTCTAATACTATTTAAGGTGTTCATTTTAAAGTAAAAAATGTTTGGTCAAGTTTTTCTTACGTGCTCATATGGATAATATATCATTATGCATGTTTCAAATTTCAAATTCTCCGGAAGTTAGAAAAGGAGTAAAATTTCTTTATGCAGATCAATGTAAAGGACTTTGAAATTTAAATTAATACAAAATTATTGCATTTGCTTACTAACTAAAGCAAAATCATATTAATATTAAAATTAATGCATTCATATATTATGAAACACACACCTAAGCCTATTCAGACTGCCTATTTTATTATAAAATATACATATTTAGAAGAAACCATGCTATTTTAACTTCACCTGATGCGCGCCTCCTTCCTTAATATATTGTTATATACATTTCAAAGCTCAATTCCTCTCTCCATCAGATACATTTATTAAAATATGTGGATAAGAATGTGTAAAAAAATAATAATGATAAAAATTATTCTAATGCGTAGAGAAAGTGAGAGATAGATGGATAGAGAGAGAGAGAGAGAGAGCCTCAACCTCATCAGAAATCTTTCTATTGAATGGAATTTAACAAATTAAGTATTCCTTGCCTCTTACCCTTCAGAAATAAGGTGTGGAAAGGAAGTTATCAATTCAGGCATTGATTTTTCATTAATCGCTAATTAAAATTGCAAGACCTTTGATATTAGCAGAATTTCATTAATTATATAAATAATTGAACCCAGATTTCCTTTATACTCAACAATTAATTGATTAAACTAAGTCAGCTCTTCTTTGTGATAATTCGTTTGAGTGCACATAAATTCAGAGAAATGTGTTTGATCTGTAAACAATGTCCCGACATCCAGTTTGTTAGAAAATGATGTAAGTTCGAATGGTACAAATATAAACATGGGTTACTCCAACTGCTTAAACATTGCTATAAAAAGAAAGATAAAATTTGGCTTAAAACCTTCAGTCAGTCACTAATGTTTCGCAGCTGGTTACTTCTATATATTCAATTATAATAAATATTCTCGGAGTAAAGTACATAGATGAATGACTCGTTCAAGTTCACCTGATTCTCAAGAAATTAATCAAATCCCTTTCATACTATGGCCTGTTTAATTTATTCTTGTTTCCAATTTCCCCCATGAAGGTAGTTTCTCATACTTTTCTTCATAACTGAACTATTCTATAACTTTTTAATGAGTAATAAATACACTTAAATGGTTTTGGAAGTAAGTAGGCAAAACTTTCAATCTAATATATTTTGTTTAATTAAAAATAAGCATATTTTATTAAATAGAAATTTTGCATATTTCTCAATGCTAATAAATTGTCCAAATTATTTCAATGTCATGAATGACCATAACAGACAATTTTTAAAAATTATAACAACTTAATCTCTAACTAGTGCGGTGGCCATGCCATGCATCACCGCAACTTCCGACCTGGCGTGACATCCTGCTAGATCAGTCATAAATGTAAATTATATAACATATATGAAATTTATATAACTGAACTGACTGGAAATTAATTGTAACTACATTGTCGTGACTATATATAATCTTCTTGTAATGTGTGCAGATATTCTCCTAATGCATGCTATTTAGCAATTAATTCTGATAAAGATTGCTTTGTTTTTTGGTGTAATCTTTATTCATTTGGAGCACGTGTAATAATTCGTCGGAGATGGTGTTCCAACCTTTCATACATTAAATCTCCCTACTAGCTTTGAATCAGTTAAATTATATTTTAATTTCACATTAACTATACTAAAATATAACGGAAATAATGAGATAATAAAAAACACAAGAGGGTACAAGAGAAGAAAATAAACCTAAATCACATATGTAGTTTCAAGTAAAACATTGTTTATCCTGACTGATTAAATAAAATATTAGAAATTGAGAATATATGAGAAATTGGTTGCTCATAAATAAAAGAAAACATTTCGGTAAATATCACCATTTGTATTTTAATGATACAAGCGCAAAAATTAATTTAATTGGTTTCCTCATATTTATTTAAAAAATTTGTAGTCTTAAAATTTCTTTAGTTTGTTTGGAAATGAAGCACAATAATTTGTTATCAATGAAAAGCTGTTTTATTATTATTATTTAAAGTATCATTTCTTAAGAAAGTTATAGGAAGCGTCAAATGAATTTACGGAACAATTTATCGTATATTATTTTACATAAAACATAATTCTTGTCATTTATAATATTTTTAGAAAGAAAATAATGAAAATTAGCTATTTATACACATTTAGTAAGTTCAGTCTCTATGTTTTTGTTTATATATTGCATAGATGAATGTTTTTTAAATTTATCCATTTATAATGGTACTGTAACTCAAGAAATTTTTAAAGCTTTTATATTACTAATAATATGTCAGAAATAAAAAACTTCTCTGGAAGTTTCATTTTTAATTACCGTGTTCAAAACGAAAATGCCAAGCAAATATGAAGTTCAGGCTGGTAATTTACAGTTAATGGAACATTTATCACCGGATTTTTAAGTAATAATACTCGCTGCAATGGTCGTTTGTGAATCTGTGCAAATGAATTGTTTTGTATGTGATCATAAGTTTGAATCGCAAGTATTGTATATTGTTGTAGCGAGTTGATTCTTTACTCGAGACGAACTTATTACACACAGTTACTAGCGCCAATGACAATTGCTTCTTGACAGTTGATTTCCATATCCTTCTGATTGACTCAATCACAAATACCATCTCCCAATAGTTGGGGTATGAAACGCTGAACCATGCAAACATCTCGACCCAAATGAGTAATTAACTATGAGGATAATAAACTAACCTCATTCACAGTTAATGGAATCTATCCTTATCCATTTGAGATATTATAATATTACTTATCCTTATGCATTTGAGATAAATAATAATTATTTGCAGTCTACAGAGTATGATCCATTGCACAATCAGTACGAGAAATGAAATATATTTCCTAAATTTTTCTTTGGTAAGTAAAGCTTTTTAATCATTTTCGGCTTTCTAATAAATCTTCAATTTGAGATCAGCTTTGCAAAATAGATTATGATAAACGTCTTTAAAAATTATCAGACTTAATTAAAGTTTGTTAATTATAACAACAATATAAATAGACACACTATTTCTGAATAATTTGTAAATCATTTACAATACCTCATTAAAATTGTTATAGCAAATTTTTCTCTCTTCACAACTTCATTTTGGATAAATAAATTTAATATAATATTCAAATTATAATCCGTTGTTGTTGTTGCTTATGACACTTGGACAAGTCAAACATCTTGATTGATTATTTATATTTTCATGTATAAAATTGAAAATTCATTACAGGAATTTATTAAGTTGAAATTTTTTATGTTTCATGACTAAATCTGAAACATCCCTCAATTTAATATATTAAAATTTGGAGATGTTCCCCTTTCCTTATCTAAACTAGGAGAACTTGCAGCAACTCTCTGTTTCTAGCACTTCCGCCTCAAGATGTGAATAGATTATGGCTGCTTTCTGTGTGGATCTCGAGCAATGGATAGAGGATGCAGTATCGCAACTAGTGACATAAACATGGAAGATAGGCTTTTGTTTCAAAGTTCATGCAGAAACAGCTGCGCGATGTTTAGCTTACCGACACAATAATCTGCACTCGCAGGGAAGCATAAAAGCGTCAACTAAAATTTGCATTTATCTTTAGCTCGCTTTTCAGTTTTACGACAAAGAAGTACATGCAACAAAATGGTAGAACATATTATGTAAAGATATAATGAAAGGTTTAAAATTATTTAAATGATAGTTTTCTAAATATATTTTCTCAATAATGTATTAGTGATTTAATAATAGTTACGTCTAATATCAGCTTACTTCTAAAAATTAAATTGTGATGAATGATAATAGATATATTAAATGCATATTATATTTACCATTCATTGAAAATAGTTTTAGAAGTAAATTTTAGATTGAACGGAAAATTTAAATTTGCAAACTGTTAGTAAGCGAAACTTTTTTGTTTGAATAGATTATAATATTTTAAATACATAAGTAGTAATCATTTTTTTTCAAGAGTATTATCAAGGCATTACGTTTACAACTTTATGCTTTGCCTGAGATGATATAGATCCTAACTTTGTTAATTTTAATTTTATTGTTTATTTAAAGATTTTGTGATAAAATTTAATATATTTTCTAAGCAAAATGCTCGAGACTTTATTTAAAACAGCAAGTAAATACTTCTTGATGTAATTTTGAAGTTTTGCATCTATAAATATGAATGGTTTTAAAATATATTTTTATTTAATATTAGGGAAAAAGTTTTATTTTAGGAATATTATATACATAAAAATTATAATATAATGAAATTTCTTTTTCAGATCCTTGTTGTATCATTCTTTGACATTAGGTAACAACCAAAAGGAATTTTTTTGGATTCTTCTTATAATTCATTTTATGCATTAAAGTCTACAAATATATTTATAACTTCCATTTCATCATAAATACGATAATTGCAAAGTCTTTAAAATGCTTACGAGGCTTAAAATGTTATCGCTAAGAATATAGAAATTACATAAAGTGTTATAATTTTCTATAAACACACAGTGAATAAGTTAAACGTAAGTTTATTTAGCATAAATAAATATTCAAAAGCAACTTGAAAATGAACGTCTTTGTACAACTAAATTAATGTCCCAAACTTCACGTGCACACAGCGTTAATCACAGTCAAAAGAACCTTTGTGATAACGCTGAACTCTTTTCGTTTATCCAAAATTTAAGAGTGTAGCTATAAAGCATGTAAAAGCTATCTTGATTGTTTGCTACTTATATTCCAGAACAATCAAAATTAAGTTTTTTTAAATATGC
The DNA here is from genome assembly GCA_037975125.1 of Latrodectus hesperus. NCBI lineage: Eukaryota > Metazoa > Arthropoda > Arachnida > Araneae > Theridiidae > Latrodectus > Latrodectus hesperus. The sequence goes on from CM075855.1 coordinate 43,375,485, forward strand.
CGAATGGAACAAAGGTATTCCTGAAGAAATTACTTTGAGAATTATTTAGTTTTTATGGTTTAAATAATAGTTTTGTGAAAATTATGTAAACAATTTTCAAAATTGTTGTCTTCAGATAACTAATGAATAAATATTGAATACAAAATAAAGAAAATGTAAATTTTTTCAAGAAATATTACAAAAGTGTAGTTGTTTGCCATGAGCACACAGCAAATTTTTTACATGCCACTCTATACAAACAGCAACTTAAACTATCAATAAAAAATTTGTTTTAAAAAGATCGCAGTGATGATGGCATATCAGAAAAGATATCGAAATTGATATACACACACATTATCATTTACTTTACGTTATATCAGGAGAAATTACTTTACGTTATATCAGGATCTTATTAGGGAATCAAAGTTACATTAACTTATATAATATTTTCCTAAACTTCTATTTCAAGTAAGGGAATTCATTGAAGTCTCTTTTTAATAAAATAGGGCAATTTTGGTTGAATAATTACAACAGTGTGTTATATAAAATTCATCTGAACATTTCTGCATAAGTTTGAATTATATTTCCTGAATATAATCAAGTTTTGTTCTGAGTAAATATTCTGTAAGGCAATGAACATTTCAAACTTATGAGATTGAAGTTAGGAATTACTTACAATTATATTACATAAAAATATTGATTGAAAGTTACATGCTCTTTATATTGGTACCATAAATATAAAGTATATCATTTTTATATTTTATTTGGGCACAAATATTTCTACCATGTAAGATAATATTAATCTGAAATGTTTCAACATATTTACTCTTAAAAGCCTTTATTTTGTAAGCTATTAAGAATTAAAATAATCAGTGCTAAAAAATTTAAATTTTATTTCACATAAAATAACATATTAGGAAATGTCACTTTTATTCATAGAAGGAGAATAATATTGTAAATACATTGCTCAAAACAGTTGATTGAGGATATTGTGTTTATGGCTAGAAATTTGGACCTGGAGAATTGTTTGGTTGATTGAAACATTACTGACAGATGTTGTAGGATATATGAGAAAAATGACATTTATTTTGCCAAAATAAAATACGTTTTATTGAGTATTTAGCCATAAGAAGAGAAAAATACAATTTATGTACACAAGAATAATAAATAAAAAGGTGTTTCATTAAAAGAAAAATGTTTTTAGTAGAGGGTTTGGTTTACCCGGACAGCCAGCAACGTTAAGTATTTTTGAAGCATCGAATCAATGAAACTATTAATGAGGAGCTAGGATATTCTTCCCCACTAATTCAGAGGAGTTCTTTCCAGACCTTGCAAAGTTTGTGGAGGTAGCAAGCATCTGGCAACTTGTCTGCCTAGAATGTCCCGAACAAGCTCCATAGTGTTCACGTCCGGAGGCTATGGTACTATTTTATTCGTATGAATCCTTCCTTCAAAAAGAATACATACAGGAAGTTAGCACAATGTTACCTGCAATTGTGATTATTAACATGAAGTCATCTCCAATCGCTGCAATGTAAGAGATTGCAATAAGTCTGAGGATGTCATCCCTGTACCTGTGACCAGTCAATGTTTGATTTCGAATGATATGGTGATCAGTGTGTATATCAATGGAGATGTTATCATAGAATATCACTCCTGAAGATATCCACAGATTGAAGTGGTTCAATCTGTCACTTCCGTGCATGAATGCAGGATTGTTTCTAGTGACATATTCTCTACAGATGAAAATACATTTATTATCAGGGTGAAGAAAGAATGGTATTCGTCAGAGAAAGGAATATTACGTCATTCATTTCTCCTTCATATCATATTCTCAGTTACCCACTCCTGTGTGGGTGACGACACTTTGCTGTTAACGTGATACACATCACTAGTTGGAGAGGATGCAGTCTTACAGCGTAAAGGAGCCTTCAAACAATTTGTGACGAAACTATGGCACCAGTAGCTAAACGAACGTTTGTTGAAAAAGAGTGGCATTCATATTTTGAATTAAATAAAGGTCTTCATTGGGAGTCATGGCAATGATTTTGCCTTCATCTTTGGCCTGCATTTTCAATCACTAAAAATGGTTCTAGACCCTAAAAATCATGCTTTGTGAACCTCCGAAAGCTTCTCCAACTTCAGATTGTGCTTGACCGCTATCAAACGACAACAACTCTTGAAGCTTTTGATTTTGTTAAACAGCTTCATTAAAATACCGCACTCTTCGAAACAACGAACTTACTGAATGTCGAGAGAGAACACTTTTAAAAATATTTTATGACCACGTTTAGGATTTTCGGTTGATTAAGAAATTTATAAAATAAAAAAAAGATAATTTGCTTGGTAAACCATGATAAAATCAATTTTTAAATAGTAATGTTTTAAAATGAAATTCAAAAACATTTTAGTCCTACCATTGTTGTAAAAGAAATCCAACTGTGTGATTTCATATTGTAAGCATAAAAGTTCGTTATATAAAAAACTTAAGGAAGTTTATTTAATTTTAGGATTTATTAAGTTTTCCAAAAAATATTCTTCTGTAATATGTATAGAAAGCCATTTTAGTTTATTGATTTTTTACGTAAACCGAGTTCAAAAAACTTCCTTTTAAACATGTCAAGTTGTATTTTATACATAACTAAATTGTAAAGTTTTTTTTGCATTCAATAAATTTTACATGTTAAACATTTAAATGGATGGTGAACTTTTTCTTAATATATCAGTTTCATATAAGGTCATTGGAAAGCATAAATGTGTAAAAAAACATACTTTTTAAATCAAATTTTGGATTGGTGAAAAATGTATGTTTGAATATAATTTTACATTTTATCATAAGAGATGAAATATACATACAAAAATTATTAATCTTTTATTGTAGTTAAATTATATATTAATAATGGTAAAGCTCCATTTATAAATATACTTTGTAAAGGCGTTAAAGAATATTAAAAAGAAAATATTCATTATTTAAAAAATTCGTGTATATGATTACAAAATCAGTTTTGAATTTTTAATTATTTCTGATTTATTTAAGAAGTAAGTCTCAATCTGTGAAGCTTTGAAGGGAAAAAATAATCAAAGTGATTGATATCTTAATGCAAAGGAAAATGTCCAAGTTGTTTTGAAAATGAAAATGTTCAATGTTATTTAAATAGGTATTGAAGAAAAAGTATAATAATTTTAATTTAAAAATCTAACATTTACAAATACTTTATTATATATATGGAATACCTCTACTTTTTGTAGTTTATTATATATATTGAGATATGGAAACAAAGTTAAGAAAAATGAAGATTTTTAAAACTTATTATATTTTTGGAGACAGTATAAAATCAATATTATAAAAAAACAAGAAAACTTTTAACATTTTGAACAAAAAATATTTTTTTGTAAAAATATAAGTAATTTTAATTTTGTTCAAAAATATGAAATACATGAATAATAATTATCATTGAAACAGTTTTAGACAAGAATAGATTAAATATTTTCTAAAAATGCTTGAGTAATGATAATTATTCATGTACTTTAATAAAAAAATAGAGTTGTGTGAGACTTAATGATTAATACGATCATGAAAAATAGTTGAATAACTGTAATATGAAGCGGGAAACTATGACTGCTAGAGCACATTTCACCCATAAAATTTATTAGATAATTTTGAGCCCATTGGACATTGCTTTTATGTTAAAAATTACACTGATTATGTAACTATTACAATGAGCATCTTGTATTTGCTCTCATTAAATAAATGACATATTCACTAACTAAATTTATTACACTAATTAACTAAATTTATTATTACTATACACATTATCTACAGTTTTGTCTTTTAGATGTTTTCAGAAAATTATTTGCAAGACATTTATTTAAAATTGAATTATCTATTTTATTGATTCCTCTTTTCATTTATATAGTAGCTCTACTTTTGCTCCAGTCCATTCTAAAATTTAAATCTAGTACATACATTTTTAGCTGTACTACAAATATAAATGTATTTATTGAGAGAATAAAATTAATCTGATGAAAAAGGACTAATGATTCAACAAAAAATGTTAAAATTATATACTATTGTGTGTTTTTAGTGATACATGAATTCTTTTTCAATAACTTCTTTATTCATTTCGTTCAGTTTTAAAAAAGAATATCGAATTAATAATGAATAAACCAGTTGGAAGAATATGAAATTTCAGAAAAAAAACCCCTCAAATTCATAATAAAACTTATATTTTTATTTCTTTCATTAATAAAACTTAATGAATGATTTGCACTCATCATGAGACAAATTAATTATAATATGAAACAAATCTCTCTTTTGAAAGATAAAATATTAAATTTGTAATTTTAACAATTGTAAAAAAATGATGTATAATGATTATGGTTACATAAATTGAAAGGACTAAACAGAGTTTTTAACTCAATTTATAAGGCAACTATTTCTCTCTTTTATAAATCATTAATAAATGGAATAAATAATTTAATTTAGAAATGGCTAGAGTTATAACTTTCTTTTATATTTCAACAAAAAAGGAATAATTCCTGTTAACATGAGGGATATAAATTTTTAGAAATACTTGTAATGGAGAACTCACAAGTGAAGAGAAATATTTGACAAAAGACCTTTAATTAACTATGACGTTGAAATATGTTGCTGTCATATTCATAATTTGAATTTCATTTGAAAGAATGAAATGAATTGTAATTTGTACTTGTTGCTAATTTGTATTTACTAAAATTGAGTATACCCTTTTGTCAAGATAATTTTACTTTGTTTATTTTAAGTGAAGGGGAACATATCAATATTATTCAACCACAGATAGTCATAAGTAAATGCTGAACATATTTTTTGTGAATAAACGTTGAAGATAGATTAGATTTCTGTTTTACAAATAAACTTCAATTAGTTTCTTTTGTCTCTAAAAATAGTGGCACAATAAAGTTTGAGGTCTTAAAAACTAAACCATTTTGGTTAAATTGTATATATATATATATATATATATATATATATATATATATATATATATATATATATATATATATATATATATATATATATATATATATATATATATGTGTGTGTATATATATATATATATATATATATATATATATATATATATATATATATATATATATATATATATATATATATATATATATATATATATATATATATATATACACACACACAAATATCATTAAAGTATAAGAAATATACATATTAGTGAAAGGTAAAGGTAAAGTTAAAAACTCTTTTAATATTTAGTGCTTGATAGTGGTTCAAATATTTGTAAAATAATAATTAATATGACAAAGTAATTTAAAAACTAATGGAGAGAAGTCTTAAAACGTCATTCAAAATATAAACTATCAGCTACCTGTTAGGTTTACGAGATTTCCATTTATGTCTGAGTTTTACAGAACTGTATTTTTGAATCATCTCACCTTCAGCATTTTAACTTTCTATTATCATATCGATTCATTTCCTAATTACATCTGATAGCTTGTTACCATTTATAATTTTTATGGTGAAATATAAATTTATCATTATTTTTAGTAAACTTAATTCAAAAGCATCTATTCCAATTTAAAAGAACTTAATCTTCCAAAGTAAATATAATTTAATTCTAATAAAGAGTAACATCTGGAATTAAGATGTTTTTGAAGATAAATCCTTCAAAGATATATTTGGGATTAAAATTTTTTATTATTGTAAGCTTGCTGGGGTTAGTAAATATATTTTTGAGGAAATCCTTTTATTTTAATACATGATAAAATATAACTTTTGTATCTAGTGATCTCATAAAATATATTTGAAATAATTTCAAGTTTATAAATTTTTTTTTTACCAAACATGATTGTAGAATAAAGACATGGAGTAAAACATTTATATATTTGCTGATATCAATAAGCAAAGCGAATGAAAAGATTTTTTAATGCAATTTTTTTACAAAAATGGTAAAAGCATATTATGTGTTTAAATATAACCGAAAATCTCTTCTGAGTGAAATTCTATTTAATGATAATAACAACAGTACTCGAAAGTTTTACTAGCCTTGAAAAAGCTCCCTTTATCATAGTGTTTATAATTAAACAGTGCATTATAACATGATTTCGATTTTACTTGAAATATTTTGATGGTTCTTTCAATTTAGTCATATTGAAGATTGAGCTAATGGGACTTGAATAAAAGCTTTTCAGTTACTGTATGTAAATAACTACAATGCTTATATTTTTGTTTTCAAATTTAAATGAGTTGAAAATTAACTATGCTAGAGTATCTCTCAGAAAATGTTAATGTTTGAAAATTTTTCATATTCTATTGGTGAATTTTTAGAGCACAACAATGATTTTTAAGATGACTTCCTCATAGAGGTTGCCTTATTGAAGTTTATTGCTTAGAAGAGATAAACGTACTGCGTTGCCGAAAGTGCTCAATAGTATTTATAAACTAAAAATAATTTGACATAAGAACAAAAATTTTATATATCAACCATCAAACAAGAGCGAAAAATTGATTAAAAAAACATTTTTAGAAATGAATGTAAATTGTGGTGAGCAAAATAATTTCCTCTCAGTTTTAGTGATATTTAAAACACATTAAGTGCGAATTATATGATTGCCTTGCGATAAATTCGCAGAACTAGCGTTACACTATTTTATAATTTTAAATTAAACTCGATGCTCATTTAAAATAGAGAAAGAAATTAATGTTTCAGTAGGCAAATCAATATTATATGATATGCTTGAATCTTAGTAAGTAAATATGTTGTAGACATAATGATAAGTCACGTGTTTTTTCAGCTATCAATCCGAGAATATATACCGGTTCTATATATGCTTGGATCTGATTATTATGAACAACAATTATTGCAGAAATTTAAAGTACACGTTATTTTTTTAAAAGTACACGTTAATTTGAAACCCATGTCCATTAACGTTTAACTAAATGAATAAATGTGTATGAATTGTAGAGTAGGAAAATTATTATTGAATGCAAAAATATAAGAAAGTGCAACTTCGTAAATTTGATTAATTTGAATTTTCTAAATGATTAATCCATAACTTCTTTCTTTATTTAAGTGCTTGTAAATTAGTTTTCGGAAGCCCGGTGGCTAAGTGGTAGAGCACTCCCAAGGAACAGGTTCAAAGTTTCCTTCTCGGGCTGTGCAAGGTCAACCCAGTCTCTCAAACCTTATTAATTCTGTAGGTGTATAAAATTACTACCAAGTGTGATTGTAAATTAAACTCTGGAGGTTTCAAGTTAGGCTAACCACGAAACGAGACATACGATTCTCACTATCAATCAGGAAAACAGGTGTCAACGTATGGGCTGTCGTGCTAGAAGTTTAGTTTATAAAACAACATTCGTTTTAAATTTTCTCTCAAGTATGTTTATTATTACAGCTCATCATACTTAAAAATGATTTGCATCTTGGAAGGAATGGTATTTCTTAAAAAACTCATTCTTCTTAAATTAGACAAAATCCTTAAATATCTGCTGCAGATGAAAATACAGTAAATATGAATATTAAAAGAATCTGACACAAAATAAGTTATCTTTCTTGTAAATTATAAAAGTAATCAATAAATAATTTTTAAAGTTAAAAGTTTATCATTAAAGTTAAAAGTTTCAGTAAATTTTAAGACTTCTTTAATTTTATGATGTTATTCTACATCTGCATTTAAATAAATATTATAGTAAAGAGATTTAACTATTTGTATAAATGTGAAGAATTTCAATTGAGGAAATTGTATTTATTTAATAACTGTGGGAAAAAATGTTTTGGGAGTAATGCATATGATGATTGAATTAGCTGCAAAATTAGTGTTATTCTTCAAACAAAATAGATTTGTCAAAAGATTCTTAAATGCTTAATTGAGTTTCTTAGATGTTTAATTGAGCTAAATGCAGATTTATATAAACGGATGTGTTATTTTATATTATAGATAAAGATAAATATATATTGAGTATAATCGGATATATATTTTAATATGAATTATGTTGAAAATGTATTTTAATAAGAACAACTAACTAATAAATTATTATTTGTATAAACTACTATTTAAAAAAGAAAAAATACGTGTTTTATAAATTTTTATAGAATTTATTCAATATTTTAAATTTTATTAATTTCTTAGTAGTATTTGTTAGTATTATTTTACTTCAGTGTTTAAAATGTTTTCATTTATATTGTTATTTAAATAGTATTAAATACATTCCTTTTCCAACTGTTAATAACATTTCAATTTTAACTAGAATTGTACATCCATTTTTCAGACATAGTACCTCTATTGTTACTTTATTCCGCTGAGTTCTTATAAAAATGGAGCACAGTGATTAAATGGATTTCATAGCATTAAAGTTATCCAAATCTGAAGTGCGAGCCAAATACAATAATTGCTGAAATACGGATTTCGCATCTATCGTCTCAATATTTATCGTAAATATCTTTTTTAACATAATTTACCATCTAATTTATTTCATTTTATTTTAAAAAAATGAAAGAAAAGTGAAACAAAATCAGTCCACTAATTTACAAAACAATTCATCATTACTACAATATTTAAATCATAAAAGGAAAATTAGTAAAATTTAAAACTAATTATTAACAACACATTAAGACCCTGTTTGCATCAATTTAGAAATTATTTCAGTTTTAGGTACCAGAAAAGAAACTTATCATGAGAATAGAATAAAATCATGAACTATGGAATATCACTATATATTAGCATATCGATAACTTATAAATAATTGAAATAGTTTAAGTTTTCATACTCCATGCATGTCATATTTCATTTCTTAAAAAAGAAATATTATGATTGTATGTATATATTACATACCTAAAAAGATATTTTATTGAATATAAATTTTACCCATTCACTGAAATTATTCAGTCACATTAAATTATTCCTAAATTTTATATTTGAATGCTTTTGAATGAAAGCATAAACTATCCTTTACTCAAACTTTCATGTGTTAATGTTTTAAGGTATATTTTGTTTCGGTTTATTTTTGTGATTTCAGTGAACATTATAAAGAAACCTTATACTTATGAAAAATTATATTTTCCTTAACATGATAATTTCTTATGCAATATGTATTTAGAATCAAGCAATTAAGATAAATGTGATAAATTCCACAATTTATTTTCTGCAAGACATCATGTGAATCCTAAGTTAAGAAAAATATACCTTTTAATAAATGCTTTATTTTATACTTCTTATTAAATATTAGTTTTGCTTAAAATAAATCCTTCAGGGTATTTTTTATAACAATAATAATAATAATTATTTCTTATATTCTCTATATTGAAATTATGAATTTTTAAAACTCTTAATAACAGTAGGATTTTCCATGCAAAGTGTCCTAAAATTACCATGTGAATTTCTCAACCAACGTAGAGTTTTTAACATAGATATGCAATTTCATGACAAATATAACTCTAAAATGTCCTACTTTTGAGGTTTATGTTAGTATACTATTATTGATTTTGGTATGTTAAGCGTGATAAAGATATTGCTTAAAAACCTTATAAAATCTTTCATAACCTCAAGAAATCTTTCTCTTTTGAAAAACTCACAAAATGTTTCAGTTTTGAAGATTTTCACTGCAGTGCAAATCAGAATGGCGTGACAAATGCTGATGTCATATTTTTATACGTTTTTATACTTTGCTCATAATAGAAAATAAATTTTTTATTTATTATAATGCATGTTTAGCATATAATGATTATTATTAGAAGTTAGTAAATAAGACTTTAACTATTCAAAGTCATAACAAATAAAAAGAGAGAAATGAAAAAATAAACCAGGTAAAATAGATGGTGCAACAAATATGAGTCGGCAACATAATGTATTTATGCTACACATAAAATAAAATATCAACTAGGTCATTTAAATTGACTTTGAATGAGTCAATGAATGAGTTAAATTCCATGAAACAAATATACCAGTTTTTATATACACTAAAAATTTGTGAAATAATAATTTTGATTTTCAAGAATATGAAAATTGCATTCCACGTAATTCAGATTATAAATGATATTAAAATTAGATGAAACTTACTTACCGATTTTCATAGGTACATAATTAATTTCATAAAATACATTTATCGACTTTCATAATTATTAACATTACATTACACTGAAATTAACTTTGATTGTACAATATATTGTAAGAGATTAAAATAGCATGAAACATATTTATATCGACCTTAATAAATATTAAAATTTCATGGAGATTATTTTAAAGTAGAGTGTAATGTAAAGTAGTATACAAAATGTAAAGTAATTAATGTAAAGTAGAGTGTAAATGTATATGAATCCAAAATTTAATAAAGTTTCTGAATTAAAATAATAATATATTATTTATAAAATAAATAAAAAATCTATTAATTAAGAATAAATTTAATAAATTTATGTTAGTTCCATGAACCGAAGTAAAATTATTATTATATGTAATAAATTTAGACAGAAAATGACAAAAACAAATATTTTCTTGTATTATAATAACATTAAAATATAATTAATAATTAAAAACCTATAATATATATATATATATCTATATCTATCTATATATATCTATATCTATCTATCTATCTATCTATATATATATATATATATATATATATATATATATATATATATAAGAAATATATATATATATATATATATATAAATGTATCTATATATATATAGAAATAATCTCTGACACGACACGCATAAATTGAAATGCTAAAATATTAGATATAACTTTTCTAGAAACTCAAACATGGGAATTTATAGTACTACAGAGTAATGTTTGGCAAAGGTTGCTTTACTAACTCTGCAACTAGAATATTTTGATATCTAATCTGTACTTTGCATATACTAAAGCTACGAGTTCAATTAAAAACATGACTTTAAGCTAATCCATTCGTATGTTTCCTAAAATTTACTCGTGACTTTTGGCAAAATATTTTTGTCTATTGAATTAGTCTGGATAAAATGTTGGGGGACAAATATAAATTACACCGCCAACAAAAACAAGCTCTGACAGTAATTTTTTTACAGTTATTTTTTTCATGTATAATTTAGTTCCACCTGCAAATTGTTTTATATTTTTAAATTTAATAAGGATTGCGAAATGGATTTTGAAGGCATATCAATCTTAGAAAGCAAAGTTATTTTTAAATCAATTAAGTTTTTTTTAAGAGTTATTGCTATTTATGGTTACAAAAATTTTCCTTTTTTAATTACATTAACATTTCCCCCACTCCTTAATTTTTGTGCAAAAAGAAATTTGTTTATTTTTAGATAAACATGATTGCCTAAAAAATCTTACTTCATCTTATCTTTCCAAGTTAATTTAGTTTTTTCCTAATTAGAAATAGCTTCGGTCATTACTTGTGCTATTTTATATGCACAATAATTCAACTATTTTAATATTTACTAGAGATAACATGCTTCAAATTCAAATTCTATTAAACAAGAAACTTATTTTATGAAATAAATTGCTACTGTGAAATTAATTATTTTATGAAATTAATTAATTGCTCTAATTATGAAATTAATGCATTTTTACTTTATATTTAATACAATATAACAAAGTTCAAATGCAATAAGTCTTATAAATTGTTGGCAAAGTTTGTTCTCATCATAATAATACATAACATTTTTTATAGAAAAATTTGGTAAATCGCATGTTAACGTAAAATTGATCTGATAAAATCCGAAATCTTTTTCGCAAAGCAATGATTATTAAAAATTTGCCATAACAAATTTATAATGCAATTAAGTATGAATTTTCTGATTGCAGTTCTAATTTTTAAAGAAGTCATTTCACTCTCAATTACCTAATGCATTAGCATCAATTAAAACTAATTTATAAAAGTCACATTTAAATTTAAAATTTCATCTAACCTCTAATTAAGTTCTATTCGCCTGGTTGATGATGAAATTACGTGTTTATCAATCACTATGCAGCATAAAATTCAGCTGAGAAGTCTAAACTATCATTCATCATTCGGAATACTTGTTAAATGAACTTTACAAAGTGATCGTAAATCATTAATTGAATTTCAAAGTATTGCACATAACGTTAATTATTCTTCTATTAAAATTGTAATATTTGCATGAAGCTAAATTTTACCAACAAAATTCTCAAATTTCATGAATTCATCACTATATTCACTATGATTTATATTTTTAACAATTTTTAGAAAATAATATCACGATACTAGTTTACTTGCTTTATATCGTATGGTAATTTGTATTGAATTTAATAAAAGACTCATTTATTTTGCATGATTCTTTTTCCTTATTTCCGAATTTTAGAGAAGTATTTACTTTGAATACATATATATTGCAAATTTTACAGTGTTGTTCTAACATTTAAACTGAAATTTTCATTTTAGTGAAATAAAAATAAATTCCACATCGTTAAATATGTTAGATCAAAAAAATAAAAGTTTCATCTATCGCAATACACTCGGTCCTCAAATGGTGTAAAAGGAGATTAATTAATTTCCGCGTAATAATCCATCATTTTCACCAGCCTTTGTTACGTATACTGAAGTATCCTTCCGCTGAAAAAAGGGAATTTATGATGGAAAGTTTACGTTACGATATTCTTGGAATTTGAATAAAAGATAATAATTATTCATCTTGTCACATACTTTTTTTCCAACATACATTAATCAAATATGTTATTAACGTTTGATAAAAATCTTGTTTTTCTTTATAAAATATTGATATTATCTCAATAATATATATATTCCCACTGAAATTTGGAGCGTTCTATTATACTTTCATCATTAAGCTTATTGGAATAAAATAGTGACGCATTTAATAATGTAACAGAAATTGAAGTCTCGTTTTATCTAAGTGTTATTCTAAAATTAGTTCAAATACTGGAAAATACCAATATTTTTTTTATTAATACAAGATATGATCTGAATTAAAATCTTGCATTTATTATATTGACGAAAAAGAAAGGTTTCTTGTAAAAATATTATTCCTGAAATTATTATTTTTCAGAATTCTAACATTATGCACAAAAATAAGTTCTTTTTCGAATTACAAGATTATGCAAAAAAAGAACTTTAATAATAATTTAAAAGAGTCTTACTAAGTTTCACAAGTATTATTTCTCTATTTAAAAGTAACTTTACTATTTAAAACACTGTAATTTTCAAAGAGAAATTTTAGAATAGTCAACTTCACTTTTATATAATTACTAATACAAAAAAGATTATATTTTCTATTTTATTTTCAACTGAAGAAACTTCTATTATAAGCAATAAGAGAATACGGAGTGGTCACGTTACGACAAATTGTAAAACATTTTGTTAAAATGCTAATATAATTTTTATATTATATTTGAAATCATATGTCTAGTTATAAATTCTTTACCTGAATACTTGAAACTTAACACGTATAAGTTTTTATATACTTCTCCTCATCTGATATTTATTAAAATGTAATCAGTAATATCAGTGTAAGAGTTAAATTAAAGAAAATTTGTTCTTTCATATTGATAATGTCCCTTCTAAATTTAATAAGAAATAAATATGCGCGTCTAAAAGTCATTTATTACTTTGTGTAAATTACATAAAGTGATATACATATTTAATGAATTATATCAATTAATACAATTGATATCCATTTGAGAGAAGTTGAGAGTTTTGTTTTCTCTAAACTTTTTGTAAACTAATTTTTAACCAATTTGAAGGTATCTTTAGGTGGTGAAACAATTAATATGTGATAAATTTTCAAACATAGAAAGCACTTGACAAAATCAGGAAGCAATAAAATGTGCTTATTTATTGGAATCAAAGTGTAGAGTTATAAATAAATAAAGTTTGAGAGACAGTGAACTTTTTTCCTATTTTCATTTTTCACAATACGAGTAACATCCAAATATTCTGATAGTTTAGTTATAATTGAATGCTATAGTTCAGTTTATTTTGCATTCAAAAAGGAAATATTTTATAAAATTCGATGCTGATATAATTTTGATGTATAATTGTCACCTTACTTAAGAAATATTTGGAAAATGAAAGTAGATTTTTATACACATCAATGTTTAAAAATGTTCGGAAAATAATGTGAGGAATGTATTTGAAAGTAAAGTTACAGAATAATTGCAGTAAATTATTAACCACAAATAACATAAGTGAAATAATTAAGAAAAAAACTTGTTTTTCGTTTAACAACAAAAAAACACCAGATACAAATGGAAAGATGTTTTCAATATATTTCCTTACACTGAGCCTTGCATACAAATGAAACAAAAAAATCGTTCGGCAGAAGCATTGTATTTGAAAAGAAATTGAATTCAAAATTAAATCATTGTTTCAAGAAATGAGAAGTGAAAGTGTTTCAAAGGGAAATTGAATGGGTTGAGTAAATTTGAAAGTAATGTAATGTTTCAATGTTTGTTGTGTAGCATAATATGATACTTTTACTAACGTTTTTTTCGTTATTTTACATATAGAAAAGATTTTCTTGAGACAAAATACAGTAAACAAGAGTTTAGTTCAGCTCTTACTATACGTGGAATACATTATTTATTTTAAATGTAAATATTTTGTTTGCACAGACAAATATAAAAATCAGTTTTTAGATAAGCGTGTTTCTTAATTTTTAAACAAGTTGTGAAATGTAGGCATTTTGCTACACAACAGTACTTTGTTGTTATTTTCAATTTTTAATTTCATTTTTCTTGATAATACATTTATCTGCTTATGAAAATATAAAAGTTTTATTTTAAAATTACTTAGACTTAAGATTATCTAATCACATTTTAATATTGTGAAAGAAGTAGGTTCGTGTATTAATATATAAACTAGAAGAATTTAAAAGAGATTGAGTTACATTTGTACAACAAAATTTATATTGTAGCATAAATATAAGATTTAAGGAATCTAATTTCATATTAATGTGATATTATAATAATTTTAAATTAATTTATGTATTTATAAATTCTATTCACATATAACTTTATTACCAGTACTTACAGTACTTACCAGTACTTACCAATCAATCTTAATCAAAATTTATGAATACTTAATTTAGATTTCGCTAGGGAATGAATGAGCATACATAAGCATAGATCAAATATTTGTTTCTACAAAGAAAAGTTAAATAAAAAAATCTTTAACTTTAGAGATAAATTAATTGAGGGCGCTCTATGGTTTCATGGTAGCACCATACTCGTCAGAGAATTCTATTTCAGCTTAATGTTGAATAATGGAAGATGTATATTACAGTTCTGCTTTCTGCTTGGGTTGGGTGGGTAATTACAATTTTTATGAGTTTCATCATTTGACAGGCGGGAATACGCTATCAACTTCTAAAAAAATCTTCCAATAAGATACAACATTATAAAACATATATTAAAAAGCTTTACTAGAAGGATGTCTATTTCTCGGCAAAAAAGTAAATTAATAAGAATTCACTATGACTGAATTAACAATCATTATTATTCTAAATTATTAACTTGAACAGACCTGATTAATTTTTGATTCATTCGCAAACATCGTAGTGCAATTAAACAAATTGTTTTCCTTGTTTAATGTATAAAAATTTCCTTTATATAAACGAATAAACTTTGGCAGTATATGTTGTTTTTAAATTTGCTTACGAAAGAAAATGCTGTAGTTAAATGCCTCATTGAGAAAATAATTAGCATTGGTATCGGAATAAACATGTGTTAAACTAATTTAAGATTAAAGAGTCAGCACTTTACCAAAGTTAGATATCAGGACTCATTTTAAATACGTACAATTTAGAAATGGCTTGCTGTAAGGTGCCATCACTAATTGTAATTTTTTGAAAGTTATGACTAATGATTCGGTTAAGAAAATCCAGAATAATTCTGACTTTGATTGATTGTTGTTTGCTGAATACATTGTTATTTACAAAATTGGTTGTGATGGATTCTTATTCAGTGTTAAGTTAAACTTTGCATATTAGTGCCTATCCTATCTTGAAACTGTGGTGAATGGATAATCTTTTTAGATAAATATGGATAAAATGTTTTTTATTTTTATTTATTACTCTGTATGCAAAGAAAAGAGCATAAAACTTGTAAGATCTTGAATGATAAGAACATTATTATTTTGTTTTGTTTAAAGGATTGTGTCCAGCACGTAGGCTTATTCCCTGATAAGCAACTCTCCTGGAAAAATAGGTTAAGAACTTTTCTGATAAAGCTTCGAAAACCCTATGAGCCATCAAAAGATTTTCTGGCCTACTCAAGGTATTTAACCAAAAAGTCCTTTTTACTACTAATAAATCCCATATAAAGCGTGTTCTCGTATAGAGTCATATAAAACGTGTTTTATTTAGGCTAATAACTTCATTTTACATCAGCTTAAAAATAAACTATAAGAAATTCTTATCGAATTATTGCATAAGAGAAAAGAATATATTTTTTTAGAATTAATACATAAAAATGTTTATAATAATATTGGGTTAATAGCATGTTGACGAAAAATTGATCTGATAACACTCGCAAAGCAGTGATTATTAGAAACTTGTCATAAGAAATTTATAATGTAAATAAATATGAAATGTCTGATTATCTCAAGCAGTTCTATTTTTAAAATAGGCATTTTATTCATAATGACCCGGTACATTTAGCCTTAATTAATTCCTAAAAGTCACATTTAACTTAGTTCATCTAATTCCTAAGTTCTATTCACTTTCTTGATGATGAAATCATATGCTTATCAATCACTGTGCAGCACAAAATTCAGCTGAAAAGTCTGCAGAGTTATACATCGTTCGGGATACTTGTTAAATGAACTCTATAAATATATAATAAATCAAAAATTTCGTTTCAATACACTCCGTATTGAAAAAATGTTTTTTTAAATTAAAATTGTTAGATTTGCGTGAAACTAAATTTTCCAACAAAATTTTCAAATTTCACAAGTTCATCATTATTTTCACTTTGATTTATATTTTTAGCAATTTTTTGTGTTTTTATCCTGTCCTTACAAATAAAATCCTTAGTTTGTTTCTCCATTAATTTTTTTCTAAAATTGAATGAAGAATGGTCACACGAAATACATTGAAACTTATCAATATCAGAATATCGGTTTATGAATGACTTAAAATAAAAATTGTACCATTGTAGTGCATGTTTTTGTGCTTCTCCTAATGCCTTTACGACAAGAAATGCATTAGAAAGTATAGTTAAAGAATTTCAACTTAAATACTATTTAATTTTGCGACAGAGTGGAATTTTAGAGCTTTTAAAACCTCATTTATTTTGTTTTAAGTTTATCTACATTGAAAGCCTTTTATCGGGAGATTTTTTAGGGAAGTTATTAAATAATAAATAAAATTACCTTTCCAAAATACAATTTTTCTTCATAACCGTATACATCTTTTCAAATAGAAAACACACACACACACACACACACACACACACACACACACACACACACACACACACACACACACACACACACACACACACACACACACACACACACACACACACACACACACACACACACACACACACACACACACACACACACACACACACACACACACGAATGTGTTGCATACATGTATTCTGTATGGAAAAATTATTAAGTCATTTGGCCTCTAGGCCATTAGACAACGGACTCTCCAATATCTTGCAACACGACAAGAAAAATATTCGGCGAAAGCTGTATCAGATTTAGTGTTAACCAGGGTGCACCACGAGGAGGCCTGCTACGTTACACCCTTATTAAAATAATATTAATTAAAATAACATTAATTAATATTTTTAATAAAATAACATTAATAGAAATATTAATTAATATTTTTAATAAAATTTTTGCTATTCTAGCTAAATAGCAAAAATTTTAACTAGAATAGCTATTCTAGTTAAATATGCTAATTGAAAGTATGCTATTCTAGTTAAATATATCTATTAAAATAAAAATTGAGTGCTTTATTAGTTATCACAATATATTGAATGCATTTTAAATTTTGAAGATATAAATATAATAAACATTTTAAGACTTTAAAAAATTGAATAAGCTAGCGTTAAAATTAAGAAATACATAGTTAATGATGGTCAATTGTAATATAGCAAACATTTTTTAAAATTAAATTTCCAATATTCAAAAATTCAAATTTTAAAATAAATATTAGACTAATCCATCTTTAACGAACAAATTTTTTAATATAAAAATTAGATATTAAAAAAACAATGATTTTTTTTTCATAATCAAATATTTTAGATTTCTTCCTTATTTCAATCAAAATTAACTAAGAAAATATATATTTCATCAATGAAGTATTTTCTGTCCTGAAAATGTGTATTTTGAAATTCATGTACGTTTAATTTAGTTTCAACGAGACATGAAAAGTTTAAATATTTGCTAAGAGTTTTCATTTTTAATAACATAGAATATCTTTTTCACAATATTTTAAACCTTTTCTTTAATTTTCTAAAGAAATTTAAAGTATATTGTACTTAAAATTTTGCTTTTATAACTGACAAAACATATCGCCAATATAAAAGTGAAATTCACTTTATATTGCCGAAATATATGAATTTCCTATAAATATTAAACCATGTCTTTTCAAATGCTTTGACACATCATAAATTTGTTTTCTCCTGACTTCCGTCTCTCTCATCAATATTATCAGACAAACTACAAAGTATTTCCTTATTTCCATAATACGTTATCTAATATACAATCTATTACTTCTAGTATATGTCAAGAAAATCATTTACAACATTTCTCGTCTTGTCAAAATGTATTGGTTTTATGAGATGCAAGAATTTACTACACCAACAGCATTAGATATACTGTTGTTGTCACTTACATTCCCAAACGTGACGCCTAAAATATTGCCAGTTTCATATATATATATATATATATATATATATATATATATATATATATATATATATATATATATATATATATATATATATATATATATATATATATATATATATATATATATATATATATATATATATATATATATATATATATATATATATATATTTATTTATTTATTTTTATATTTAACAAATTTGTTTCTATAATTTTTTGGAAAAAGTTGTTAAGTTATAGATCTTTTTTTCGTGTGTTTACGAAATGGATATAATTTAAAATATATTAATATAAATCAGTTATTTGTTAATTTAATCCCAAAAAATTACTATATAACATGTGTTATATGAATAAATATGATAGTAAGGTAATTTAGTTCCTATTTTAATTATTTTAATTGGTTTGTTGTTCAAAGATCATTATTTCCACAAGAGTTAACTGGACTAATAGCTACAGTTTAAAGCCAGCCCAAAACTGCTATAAATATCTATTCTTGAGGTGAGAATTAAATTCACAAACTGTTAAACTGAAGGCCACAAAGCTAACCATTTAGCTCTCAGTTTGGGTTATATATCCTGAATTGTTTTTTGTATATAATACTCTATTTGTACAAAATTGATCACATCAAAGTCGGTTTTATTTCTCTCTCATCGTTCAAAATAAAATACCTATGTATCCGAAATAATAAAAATGTAAAAAAATAGTAGTCATTTAAGTAGTCATATTAAAAAGTAGTCATATTTAAAGTTTATAGTGAGGAGATATACAATAACGTTATACTAGACCTGAGTCATAGATTATTTATATATATGTAAGAGAGAATATAAATTGTTAAACAATTTTTAGAATAGTTAGATGAAATAAGTATTCTAGGCCGTCTACATAATAAGAATATAGCAAATTTGGATGATATATAAATATATATATATATATATATATATATATATATATATATATGTATATATATATATATATATATATATATATATATATACATATATATATATATATATATATATATATATATATATATATATATATATATATATATATATATATATATATATATATATATATATATATATATATATATATATATATATATATATATATATATATATATATATATATGTATATATATTTGATAATTTTGAATATTACAAGTTATTATAAAATAAATCACTTTTTTAACATGCGATTTAAAAACATCATTTTAGATGATAAAACTAAGTTATGTCACAGCAAATGAATGTATATAATGAACTATAAGCAATTCGATTCAATCAGGTGATGCATCATACACAGGAAACAATCAAAGTAAATAAAATTAGAACTAAAATAAAACCGTATGACTATTTATTCAGAAATTTTGAAGGTGTAAATGACACAAATTAAGCAGAGTCAAGGTATTCCATTTTGAACCCTTATAGTAAAGAGCTACCTTCAGATGTATTTATCATTATTCAGATGTATTGATATCATTTTCTGAGTGAAATATTCTCTTATATATAGTTTTTTATAGTGCAGTTTTGTGAAATAATTTTCATTTCCATCTAAATTAAGATGTAAACGTTAAACTCACTATATCAATATATCTAAATTTGTGATTATTTTCATATATAAAAAATTTTATTTGATAGTTCACAAATTTTTGTCTACTTTCCGTATTATTTTTGTATAATTTTTCTTTTATTTTACTTTTACTATTTTTTTGATTTATTCATTATTTAGATACTTATTTGTTTTAATCATTTGTTAGCATCCATATTTTGAAACATTGTGAATCTCCTGCTCCTTGTCTACTTATATAAAAAATAAGACATCTATCTCTTTAAGTCTTAAGAGCCATTCTCTTTAAGTCAATAGCTAAATATGTCTATCGTTAATGTTTATCGTTATTGAAGTATAATAATAATTATAATTTTTGGTTATTAAATAATTTGTTACAGTAGTAAACAAGTTCGTTATATTCTAAGAAATGAAAATATAAAAAAATTTAAATTCATTTCTGCCCTAGAAAGGAAAACGTTAACAATTAAAAACTCTTCATATTTTAAAGAAAAATCGTTACTAATTTCTACAACAGAATTAATTATAATGTAAAACGTGGATTTGAAAGTACATGCTTTCACGCTTTTGCATTTTTACCAAAAATAAATTTTTTTGGAAAATAAGGCAACTTAACGTTTGATCTTGAGAAATAAACACAAAACTAGAATTTAAAAGGTGCAGGTCTCCAGTAGACAAAGCAATAAAAGATGAGAAATTGATCAGACGAGACATACTTGGACAGATGGAGGACATAGTTTAAGCATTTTTCTTTTATCTGAGTTCAGAAAAGATGAAGTAAGTCACTTCATTACTTTTAAAGGATATTTTACGAGTATTTCTGAAAGGAGCGACATTCATTATAATTGATTGCTTTATTTATTGGAGTCTATGTTGCAAATAATTTAGAAAATATTTAACAAACTTTTCTTCGCAAATAGTTAAAGATTACATATAAGTATACATCAAATACAATATGTAAAACAGCAACATTTTGATACTAGACCATTGTATTGTGAATATTAATATTCAATCAAATGTGGTTTACCATAGATATATACCCAAATATCTTATAAGAAATTTATTGCATTTTGAAAATGGAAAAATGGAAGTTTTTTCTAAAAATTGAAAAATAATCAAATAGTTAAAAGTTAAATATCAATTTAAGCATTTATGATTATTTCATGATAATTTCTTCAGAAATTATAGCTATTAAAATTATATAGCTTATAATTTGAAAAATATGCATGCAATTTTTTAATGGGAACTCTCCATTTTGGAGATAGTGCTAAGTTAAAAACAAGCAAATAGTTTTGTTATTGGTCACGGAATTATAAATATTATTTATTTGGAAAAAATGTAATACGCTTGCAAGAATTTTTACAAAACCCTATGAGAAAATAAAAAATTGTACGTGTATGTCTCAACAATCAATATTCCATAGTGTATATTGTTAACTGTTTGAAACTTTAATCTGTTCTAAGTCGTAAATAAGTCATATTATAATCAGTTATTTAACACTTTTTTACAAGTATTACGTTAATTATGCATCAGTTAGTAACTAGTACTGAAAGTGGATAATTTTTATAGTCTTTTTAAACTTAATTTTAAATAGAAATAAATTTTAATAAATTGGAAAAAAAGGAATCACTAAAACAATTTTATGAAATAAATTTTTTATTGTAATATAATTTAAAAATAACTTTCTAAAAATCAATATTTTTGCTTGAAAATGTTATTTTTCACTGAAGAAGCTTTTGTGAAAATTTATTCTATAGATATGCTATGATGGCAGATATTTTAATTGTAAATATCTGACAATTTAATCTGTAAGAAAAATGAAATTTTATTGTATTCTTCTGAACATTATATGATAGAATGTATATTTTGATTAATTTCAGGGCTTTTGAAGTTTTTAATTATTTTTTTTATTTATTATGAATTATTTCTTATGTATGTTGTCAATATTTTTAATATAAACTATTTAAATTCCCAATACAAGAACTCACTACTTTGCATTGCATCAAAATTCTTAGTAAAATTATGAAATTATAAAGCAAGTCATAATTTAAAAATAATAAGATGGAAATATGAAAATATTTTAGGTAAGCAGTTCTATGTAAAATATTTCTACAGAAGCATACATCAAAATATTTGCAAATTTGAGAAATATGAAAATAAAATAATACTAACACTTAACAAAATATTACTATTTTATGAAGTATTGCTTTCGTGAGGCAATTACTTTACTAATGTTTTATTTCATCTCAAAACTGATAAGAAGAGATAAAAAGTGTGACATTTGATTATAAAATTCCTAAATATCTACATCATTATACACAATGAAATATTTAGTATTTGTTATTCGTGCACACAACTTTGAATTTACTAAATCGTACCTGTGTATTAAAGTATCTGCATGAGGAATTATTTAAAAATGTTAATAATTTAGTGAAAAATATGATAATTTTCAAGAGGCAAGAGTATTTTTTGTTTTAACGATATGTATTTTTTGGATAAAAGAAAATTAAATTAGGAGAAACTATTCTTTAATGTAATTTGTTGATGATATATATATATATATATATATATATATATATATATATATATATATATATATATATATATATATATATATACATATATATATATATATGTATATATGTATACATATGTATATATAGCCTCCACTGGTTTGTATGAAAATCCTAAACAGTATATAATTATTTCTTGAAACATGTAGAGTCATTTGAATATGTTTGTTAAACCACTTCCTTGTTTCTTAACTTTTACTTGAGTTTCTTTAAGTGTCTATCCATGGCATAATTCAATGCAATAATATGAATTAAATCTCTATTAAGTCTGAAATTTCTTCTTGGCTCTTAAGATGCACATGTTGCACAAAAAAGTAAGAGCGTAATTTTATTCGTTTTTGTTGTATTTAACGAAGAAATGATGAAAACGTTATTATAATTTAATTAGATATTAAATAGTATTTTTCTCTAAAACTGTGTGTAAAATGTATATTCATTCGTTTCTCAAAAATTCTCATTCATCTAATACATTATAAAAACATCAAGAAAAAACTTATTAAAGTCATCCAAACAATTTCATATTAATTTCTTTCCTATTAAAATAGTAGCACAAGTCACATATAACAACAATACAGAACAATAAATAATGGAAAAACCTCATCTCATATGTCTAAAGAATAGAAATGCATTTATTTTGGCCTAAAATTTCTGCCTCAGAGATATTATTTTTGTTTAAAATAATGACTTTAAATAAAAGCTTTTATAAATAAAATAATATCTTTTATGATATCTTTAAACTTTATAAGTGAATATACATAAAATATATAAATTCAGTGTATGCGTAGTAAAATGAATATAATTTGTAATAATTCTGCAAAATGTATTAATATTTTTTTCTTGAATGTTGTTTTTGAGTAATATATTTTATATGACAAAACTATCTTAACTAATGATAAACGTAAAAATTTATGCAATACAATATTATCTAATTAATATAAAAACAAATAAATGTATTGTCGTTAAACAGTTATCTGGAATTCTTATGCTTTTTCTTTAACAATAGAACCAAAATATCTAGATTTTATTAAAAAAAAAAAAACATTTCTAGTAAAAGTAAAGCAGCACACAATTTTAGTTATTTACATAAACCGCATTAAAATATAATTTTTCTTAAGGCGAAATGTTTTTGACTTATTTGCACGTTCTATTTGTAAAATTAAGTAAAATTAAATATGCAAATGATTTACACGAGAATATTTATTTTAGGTTTGAAATTATATCGTTCTTGAGATAATTTTAAATATTTAAATAAGTTAGAAAATATTTCTTTCACTATTTGAATTTTCAACAAATGTAAACTTTTCTATTTCAAAAAACCTGATAAGTTTTTATTAAGATTGAGCACATTTCCATTCTTTCCTTTCTCGTTTTATTCAAAATTAGAAATGAAAACAACACAAAAATATTTTGCCTTAAAGTAAAAGTAAGTAAATTTTGTAATATAATATTCTTTACCATACATTTGTGAATGACTTTTTCTATCATTTATTAAACCACAAATTGGATGAAGCACATTTTTTCAGAAAAAATAATTTTTTTACTCTTTTGCTTAATGACATGATTTTGTCGAAGCATTTTTCTACCCTTAGGTTGTACAACTTATGTTACTGAATTTTTTCTTTTATAATGATTGATGTAACTATGATGTCTATAACAAAATTTTAAGTGAAAGATTGAATTCAAAATAAAGATATTTTATTCTTGTTTATTATTTATTTTTCTTCTTGTTAAATTTAAATTTTGGATGTAATTTTTCATGATATAAAATATTTTGTTTTTCAACTGTCGTTTTCCGGTTATTGTCTAAATTATACAAATAATTTTTTAATTAAAATGCGCTATATATCTTTTATACTCTCAACGATTTCGAAACTTTGTTTTGCAAATATAAATAATTAACTTACTACTTTACAACAAATTCTCAAATCTAGCTTCCTTCTGTTACAGAAACAATTATAAAAACAACTCTTGAAAAATGACATTATTAATATTTACAAAATATTGCTTAACTTTCGAATTTAGTTATCGTGGATTGCTAATGTTAAATGTTTTTACATGCATTTAAAGCAGATGGTATAGAAATATCTGTTGTCAATAGGGTAGAAATAAACTGTTACTCAACAATCGTATGAAACTTTAACAAATTTATTATTATATTTTCAATTTTATTTTATATTTGTTATGAACATTTTATTATATTGAATAAGTACTAATTTATTTAAAATCTTTAAAAACTAAGAAATGAATATCGAAGTAAACGAGCTTTATGATATATTTTTACATAGCTAATGAAAGGTTTCTTTTTTAAATTGGAACTTAAAGAGATAAAACTGAAATATATTTCCATTGGGATAGTTTGTTCCAGCCTTTATGAAAAGTAAATCTTTTTTCATGCTTCACCTATAACGGTTTCCAATTTTTCCTCTCTTACTCCAATAGCAGAATTCAAAAGATTCCCTAAAGTATTCCAGAAAAGTATTTCACTATTTTTATGAAAGTAATTTATATTTGATCTCTGAGAAATATTTTAGAAAAAATGCTTTATTGAATAATTATGACTGCACTCAATTTAATTTATAGAGGCAAAGAGCAAATTAATGTCTTATATATTTACTTTGGTAGATATATCCAATTATAATTCTTTTTAATAATATTATTCTTTTTAAAATTCAGTTATTTGCTCTTTAGAAAAATCTAATAATTGAATGTTAAATTTCTGGCCTTCAACTCACTAGTTTGCAGGTGTGAATTTTACTCCCAGGTTGTTATAATTTGAAGTCTATTTTAAACTACAAGTCTCTATTGAATTAGCTTTTGTATGCAAAAGTGATCGTAAAGTGAAAAATTACTTTCATAAAAATCCTTGTTATTTGTTAAATCAAAATCCTTGTTATTTGTTTTTGTGTGTGAGACAGATAGTCTCAATGAAAGGAAATGTTTATTTTAAAATTTTCTCCTTTTGAAAGAAGCCAAAATTCAAAAAAATTTACAGATTGAATTTACATGTTATTTTTAACTGAATCTAAGAGACTTCTCAATATTTGTATTGATTACTTCATCCTACGGAAATTCACTTTTGACATTGCATCTTTTCGATTTGAATTACATCCTTTCAAAGCATTTATAAGGATTTAAAATCTTTTCCTATCCTAAATGTGCATTTATGTTAGAAAAACATTGTAATGCATGCACCACTTATTCCTTAAGGATTAAATCTCATGTTTTTAAGGATTCAATTGTAAAGATTCTGGAAAGTTTGTTCTACTGTCTAATAGTTTTTTCTTTGATACTATTTTAATGGAATAGAATGTATAGAATAACAACTGGTTCTTAAAAGGTTTCTCTCTTACAATTCTGACAGAAACTTTATATTCTCCTGATTATTTGACTTTTTTTTGAATTTTTGAGGCATTATTTGTTTTATTTTTCCTTTCTTACCCGATTTACCCTGTTATTCTGCTATGTGCACAGGTTATACATTTCGCTAACTAATTATAATTTTCATAGACTACTGTAAAAAATAAAAATAAAAAAAGGTTTAGATGAGATCTAGCATATAGGAAAATTCGATTTTATTATGGATAAAAATATACTATATCCAATATTTATAAGTAATATTTAATAAATATTATCATCATATTAAAAGAAAAACGCTCACATTAATGCAACAGTTTTTAAATTTAAAAGTTTATTTTTTTATCAAAAGTTAAGTACAAATTTGGAAACATTTGGAAAAAGGCGTGAATATAGAGAAAGATATTTATTTTTAGTATAATAAACATGCTTAAATTAAAATAAATGTGATAAAACAATGAAATATTAAAGCTCGAGGAAACTTCAATTATATAAATAACTATATGAAAAATATTCCAACCAAGTCTATCAGCTTTTGTAGTCTTGGCTTCCAGTAGAATACGTATCCATTTTTCTGTAAAAAATTGTGATTTGTAAAAATAACGATATTCATTATTTGTTTAGCTTCATTCAAAACGCCAATTTTTTTCCATGTGACAAAAAATATACAAATCAGTCTAAAACTAATCAAAAGAGATATGGAAAATTTGAAAATATTTTGATTTATGACATTGTGACATTAGGATTCGTTTCATCCCGGTTTCATTGTACTTCCTGTCAAAAATAAACAGCAAATGATTTATTATATTAAATGAAAAACTGTTCTTTTCCAAACTTAAAAACAATTTCAAATAAATTCTCTCTTAAAAATTGTTATACTGTGGGATTGTAGAAAAACGAAGGTTATGATGTAGGACATATTTTTCTCTGATCTCAGTGGTTACTATTAGGTGACATTTTTAATGGTTGGTTAAGAATTACACTCTTGCGATTTTGTAACGCTTTTGAATTAATTACAAATGCTGTAATCAGAAGAAATGAAAAATAGCTTGTTTCAAATTAAGCAGATAAATGGAATGAAACCTGATATAAATTTCATTGCATTTTATTGTGAGTGTGTTCAACTTTTTTTCAGTTCAATCGCATTCAAACAGTATAAAAATTTTATTTATAGCGATGTTTAAATTGGTAAATAGGGAAATCTGCTTACTTAGTCAGGCACGCCTACATATTTTATGAAAAGAATGATAAAATTACTCCATTGTTGTTTTAATATTTTTCAGGGTCCGGTGTGATGATGTATGATGTTTGACACATTGTAAAAATATAAAATATATAATCCTACCATAATTCTAAAATAGTTCATTAAAATTTGAGTGTCAAAATGAATAATGAACCTTTTTTTAAAATACCACATTTAACATGTTAGTTTACCACAAGCATATATGTGGATAATAAATGTATTATGTATCCACAATTGTTGCTTATTTTGGTTTGGTTCATTTATTATCTTCCTTTTTTGGACACTAGAATAATATCAATTGAGACTAACAATTTGCTGATTGCTTACTCATAATGACTTTAATTAACATATTTTCATTAGAGATAGCATATAAGCACATCGAAAAAGATAATTTTGTAACACTGGCAAGAAAAACTAATTGGCTACTGATTGTTCAGCCATAGAAGGATCCTATGTTCCTTTCTTCAAATATTAAATGATTTCATTATAATTCATAAGATTTGAAATTTTTGCCTGTTATAATAATTGAGAGTTTTGTTTTTATTATGTTATCATTGAGATGTAAAATTAACAGAAAGAGTATGAAATAAAAGAATAATTCCAGTTAAAACTTGTAATACCATTTGTTTTATAAGATAACTGACATAAGATCACCTATAGTGTGTCGCATGGTGACTTAAAAACCATTCAGAGCATTTTTCAGTTGAATGCAAAAATATATGCATGATTCACTTACATAATTTCTCTTGCTTTTGGCCTTTTCGATTACTTATTATGCCTGTATATAAACTATTCGATAATGATTTCTTGGTAAATTATTATCCAGCATGTTGTTCAATATAACTATTCAGCATTTAATGCTCCATCACTCATGATATTTTCTCAATTGAGATATAACTCTTGATTACATCATTTATCCCTTTTTGATACTTAAGTAGAAGCAATTCAACATTTTAAACTATTCACAACTGTTGGCTGTTTAATAAGATATTATGTGATTGTGTATGATGTTTATTATACAATTAAAAATAATTGCCATTATTATTTTCAATAATAGCTATTTCATAGAGCTTTAAATATTTGTGTGATAGCAATTCATATTATACAATGACATTTTCGAAAATTTATGCTGTTATTTTTGGTATCATTTATTAATATGTTAGGATCAATAAATAGGAAGAGATTATTTCCTATTGAGTTAATAATTATATTTTTTAGTAATCATTTCTTAAGACAGGAATACTTCTTATTTGATATTTGCTTAAAATTATAAAAAAATTTCTACGCTTCTCAATAGCTTGGTTTGAAAATTTTAGTAATTATAAAATTTATTGCTCTAAGAGATAAAAATGTAAAAAGTTTATTTATTATCTACAGGAAAATGAATTTTGGAGCTTTAAGTGGTTGGTAGATTACAAGAATATACTCCTAAGAAAATAATGATTGTACTTCAAATAATAGATTATAGTTTTCAGAAATCATTGAGAATTTCATAGATATCACTTATTTACCACAACTTTGACTTTTATCGAAATAAAATTTTTCCCATAAAAATTGTAATAACAGCTCTAGGTGAAGATGTATCTACATCAGAATAATACGTAACTCTTTCTAAGTTTATTTTAATGACAAAAAGGGAGATATATGAAGCATTTTTTTTTTATCAAAAACAGGTGTTTCGGTGCTTAAAAATAAACGTATAAACTCTGAAACTCTACATACAATAAACACTTCTGCCTTGTTCTTTGCTTACCGATAGAATATTTCAAAATTTTATATTTAAGACTATAGTAAATGAGTACTCAGTAAAAAGGGTTAATTTTACATATTTATTAAATTAAATTATATATTGCAATTAATTGAAAATAAACATGTATTAAAATAATTTTAATATTTTTTAAAACTTTTTAAAGGAACACATAATAAAAATTCTTTAAATGTTCTTTACAGTTATGTATTTTATAATTACATTGAATAAGTTTTCTGATTTTATATTCTTTTGCACATAGTTTTATTCAGTTTGATCTAATTATGAAAAGTTACGGGCGGTGATAGTTTTGCACAATTTTAAATATTAATCGTATTACTTCAGAAATAATATGCAATCACAGAAAAACAAGTGCTTTTTACAGGAAAATTTTTATGTATTTAAATACTTCATAAATACACGTTTATAAAACTCAATAAAATTTTCTGTTAAATTTTCATTTAATATTATGAAATAAATAAGCATTGCTTTAAAATATATTTTAAAATGCCAAATTATAGTATAAAAAATCTATTTCTCTAAAAAAATAATCTAGGAAAACTTATAAAAGATTTTGTTATTGCATATTGCGAGTATTTAGCAATGCTATATCAGGTCTATGAAATTTGTCACTCTAAGGAAATCTAACACTAAAAGTTGGTTTGTGAAAAGGTAAATTCTGGAAAGACTGAGACAATCTAGAATATGATAAGGAATGGTCTGATAGTCAGCACATTTTAAGCAAACCAGGAAAAAAATTTTCCCATAAGAAAAGGACATAGATCTCAAATGTCCATTGATAAGCCTGGTGATGGCTATGTGGTCCCGCCTACAACACTTGGTGATAGCTATGTGGTCCTCCCCATACCACTTTCCTTGATACTACTATTGGTTTATTGGTTATTGGCGAATAGATGAGATTGTCCAAGAAGCATTGACAGCTTATTCGCTCTTGAGAACAGCTCCAAATTAATCATTGACCCAAATATATGTAATCATAAATCAGCACCCTCTTCAGCCAAAACATCTGCTGTCTCATACTAGGTATAACAACATGGCAAGGTATCCATTGAAAATGCACCTCTCAAAAGGAGAAAATATTCTCCAGTTTGCTAAAAATTACCATTCCTATACTATGAAGCTCTTTATACTAATTAGAATAGTATTAAACAGAGCTTTAGATTTCATACAGGATCCAAACGGGAGACAAGCTGGAAGAGGACAGAATAGAGTCGAGCCCAACATCCATGGCAATCATCTCACTTCTGAACACTGAACAGCTGTCAGGATTTCTCTAACTTAATTTTGTTGTACGTCCTTGGAATGAGATATAAGTTCTACCACAGCAGCAGTTACGCTCATCTTTACTTCCGTCTGTATATATTATGGCAGATTTTAGATAAATTTTTTTAAAATCAAATGGAATTACAATTCATTATTAAACATTTTTGCTTACATTATTAAGTTTGCTTTTATTTCATGCCGTTTACTTGAGTATATAATTTTACCTTACTGCCTTGTTTTAAAACAAAAATAAAAACAACTGATTTCTGTGGCTATCGGAAAGCCAATTATAGAGGAGAGTGAAATAACCAAAATACACTTTTTATCCCTTTTCTATGTTTTAAAAATAAGTGTTATTCACAATTGAAATAATAAAAAAGAACTTCATTAAAGATATTCATATTGCAAAAGCTATTAATTAATCTCTTATTTCTACTTCTAATCTTTCCCCTTTTTTTTAAGAAAAACTAATTTTAACCTTTGTTTTAAAACATCAAAAACAAAGCAGTTTAATACAAGCAAATGTCTAATTTACTGCATCATAATTACCTTCACTAGGCAGTAACTATCATTATTTTCTTTAATGATACTTATTTGAATTTTATTGCTTCCGGAACCTTGTAACAAAGAGAAACTATCGTTAATTCACGGTAATAAATTCCTGACATGCATGCAACCTGGGTACTTACTTACCCTACATTTAACGCCAATTTTCAAAATGAATACTTCAAGCGGAAATGAAGAAAGAAAGATTAAAGCAAAGGCGAGTCTTTGCGCGAAAGACATTCATTTAATGGAAAGCGAGAGCAATGGAATGATTCGGCGGAGTTGGAGAAACCGAATTAACTCTAATGGTCATTTCACATAGAAACAGTCTGTGAGAAGAATATAAATTACTCGAGTTTCAAACGAAAATTTCGTTTTTTCCATTTAATATTGTGAATCCAGCTGTGGTTAGTAAGAGAAATAATTAATGCTGAAGTATAATTTCGTTGTAGATATAGTGAGTGTGAGAAAAAATAAATTTTATGAAGCGTTATTGATGAAGATAACTGTTCACATTAGGAAAGATACACACATTTACATTATTTTATAAATGTTTACAAAATAGTCATTTTCTGAAATATCTCTATTTCATTGATAATGGCATAAAAAATGTCATTAATTATTGTTGTGCGTGTTAGTTGTATTTAACGATGCATTCATTACAAGAAAGTTGGTGATGATTTCCAATATTTATATTTTTAAAATATAAATTAAAGTATGTAATTTTCAAAATTTATATTAAATGGAAAGAGCTACCAATTTATGCTTGAACTTTGAATTAAAAATAGTTTTTATAATATTTTGCTCTGATATTTTTATATATCTCACAGCCCTTATTTAACACAATCTATATAATACATATAATTTCCAGCCAAATGTCGTATATTTTGAGACCATATTCTGCATAATTTAATGAGCATTTACTTTATATTTAAGATATGTTTGTGGAAATTATATCATTGATAATGATAAAGTTTTCAATTTCATTGTTTTTCTTCAAATAAAATTTGTGAATTTGTAGCAAATTTTATACTCTGTTTTACATTAAAATTTTTAGTCGGATAAAATAATTACTAAGCATTTAATAGTTTGGTATTTATATTTTTTTAATACCATGGGTTTTAAAATAGTGTTTTCTTTTTGTTTAAGTTAATGTCTTTCTGAATCATTTTGACTTCTAAAAGAAATATCAAATTTCAATTGCCCATCTTTATTTATTTTACTGAAGCATTTCTAATTGAGATAATAATAGCTTTTAAGGATTATGAGTGAGTAATTGTGGACCACGATGAATTCAAAAGAAAATAATATAAAGCAGCAAAATAATTTATTTTTAGATAATTTGGTGCTTTACCATTATAATAGCCATAACGGGAGAGTAAAAAATCGTAAATTACTGTCATAAATATTCCATTTGTATTCATCGTGTATTGTTTAAAAAGGTTTATGCTTTTAGAAATAGTTTAATAAAAATAATACAAACAATTTATATTTATATTCTATAAACAAAGTAATTTTCACTTATTGACAAAATTTATTTAAACGCCATTGTTTATTTATTGGAGGAAACTGTTTAATAATCACATCGGTGATCAATCGCGCAAGTATAATGTAATAGTACCTTTTTTTCAATGATACAAAATTAAATTTGGCTGTTTTTCGTTTTTGGTGATTTGTGATTGTAATACTCCTTTTAACTGACAAAATTATCACCAAGCAATCTTTTGCACCAACTAGCTTTAGCTTTGTTTAGCATTTAGCTTGTTTACCATTGTTTATCAATTTTTAGTTGGTTTTTCCTCAAAAAATATTTGATTGGTATATAATAGATTTAAACTAAGATTTTAAGCCAATAAAATCATCAAATCTATATTATATTATTTTCGCTTCTCTGTAAGAAACATGCTTTTTCATTAGGATCATAAGCGGGGATGTAACGCTAGATGTTTCATAGGCCGTCCCACCTGAAGATATTCGGCAGCGAAATTGATTAGTCGCAATCCGCCAGGAGAGCATTTGGCTCATGGTCGGTACTCCAGCTTCCGATCCAAGTCGGCAACCACATCTGCGCCGACCAAAACGTCCATAACACCCTGGCATGATCTGGGCCTTGCACACAGACTGGCAAACACCACTCTGCTGTCCACTCAGACTCGCCACCGACGGAAGATTGGGCAACTTCCCTTTATTGTAAATTAAATTACATAAAATACAAATGTACTAACAAAATTCAAACAAACTTGTTTTACAAACTAGTGTTATGATTTACTTAAATTTAATGAGTAATGATTTATACATCTGATGGAAATGAATCTATGAATACTGTATGCATGATTCCTGTTTTTGCTTTCAAATTGTTTAGTAACTGTTTAATTTTCATAACTTTATAATTTTTGGTATCTTTATAATCGAGGATATCGAAGTATTTCATTCTTATATCCTCGAATTGTGTACAATCGTATATAATATGCTCTATGTCTTGTTTGTTGTTGTCGTATTTACATTTATCTGATTTATTGAAAAACCTGTTTTGGTAAGTCCTAAATGCACCATGTCCTGTTTTTATTTGATTTAAGAGAAAGTTTGCTGATAATCTTTTTTCCATTACATTCTGATATATATCGTATAGTCTTCTTGTTTTATCTGAATTGTCCCATCTGTTTTGCCATGTGTATGAAATATATCGTTTTGCTATTGTTTTAAGCTGCTGTTTTGAGTATGGAGATACATAAGATACTTTGTTTTCTTTTGTGGCTTGCTTTGCATTCCGGTCTGCTAGTTCATTAAGTTCAATACCTTGGTGTGCTTTGACCCAATGGAACGTGAAGTTCTTATTATTTTGATATATTAGCTTCGATATTCTATCTATTGTTTTATTTCTTTGCTTGTTGTATTTTAAGGTATCCAATACTGATCGAGAATCAGAATGCATATGGCAAAATTTATATTGTTTTTAATTGTATATTCAATAACTGCTAATATTGCAATAGCTTCTGCTTCGTAAACTGTGGCTTGGTCATCTAGTCTTATTCTGATGATATCTATTATTGTATATTCATGGCCAATTATGGTAGCTGCTCCAACTTTATTATCTATTTTTGACCCATTTGTGAATGCATAATAATCTTGCCTGTTGATAGAATTTGTCCAAATGATTTCTTGTTTCTCCCAAGGAGGGTTAGATTGCACTTGTCTTGTCCAGGTATTGTCACCATTGAATTCAATGTTTCCTATTTTGACATTTATTCCATGATTAGTAATTAGATATCTCTGTTTATTCATGAAAGCTAATAGATCTATAGGTGGACAGCCCGTTAGTATTTGTAGAGCTTCTGTGGATACTGTATTATATGATTTTGATATCTTGAGTAGCGAAATTCTTTGAATTTGATTTAATTTGGAATTTATTCTGACTATGTTCCTATACAAAGCTGGTGCTGCATATAATATCATTTTCTCTATAACTATTTTATATATTGTCTTCGTAATTGCAGATCTGAGACCCCATGTAACTCTTGATATTCTATTGATTTTATTCATAAACTTATAAACTTTTTCTTATAATATATTTAAATGTTCAGTAAAGTTCAATCTTGAATCCATAGTCACACCTAGGTATTTAATGCTAGATGTAAATTTAATATTTGTGCCCATTATTTGTATGGTTGTTATTCTTGTTATGTCCTTTTTTATGGTAAATATCGTGTAACAATTTTTATTGATGCTTAGGTTTAGTTTATGTTTATTAATCCAATTTTCTATTGTTTTAATTGGTGCAATTGATAGCTTTGAAAGTTTGTAATAGGTTTTATCTTTCAACAGTATTATTAAATCATCCGCATATGCTGGAATATAGACATTTTCATCAAATTTTTCAGTCATTAGTTCATTAATTATCAGGCTCCAAAGTATGGGTCCTAGTGAGGAACCCCTTGCGGTACTCCAATATTATATTCCTTAGGTATTTGTTCGTAATTTAAATAGGTTCTTTCTTTTAAGAATGAATTGATGATTTTATAGAGCTTTTTATTTAGTTTACATTTGTTTAAGATTTCCAATATGTTATTACTTCTAACTGAGTTGAAAGCATTTTTAATGTCCAATGATAGTAGACAAGTATATAGTTTATTTTTCTTATTTTCATTTATTTGAGATACAGTTTCATAGATTGCATCGTCTGTGCTTCTACCTTTTATAAATCCATATTGTTGTTTATTTATGAAATTTTGCTGGCTTAAAGCATAAGTTAATCTGTTTAATATTATTTTGTCTAAGATTTTACCAAATGTAGGTAAGAGACATATAGGCCTATACGATTTCATAGAGTTTGGGTCTTTACCTTCTCATTTGGTATTAAAACTATCTTTGCCATCTTCCAGATCCTAGGAAACGTGTGATTGTGCCAGCATTTATTTAAGATTTTGTTAAACCAATCTTTATCAGTATGGAATAGTTCTTTATATACTTCCAGTTCTATGTTGTTATAACCTGGTGCCTTTCCTAATTTCGTCTCGTTGATTACCTCTTCTGTTTCTTGTGTGTTAATATCTTTATCTAACTCATTTTCATATTTTTGTTCTATCTGATCTGGTTCTTCATTTGGAAAGTTAATATTTCAATAGTTGCTTCTTTTAAGTTGCTAGTGAGTGTACCATCTGCACGTTCAATCATGTTTGTAAAAGTATTTTTTGTGCTATCTTGTCTGATGGTTTTGTAATAATTGCCAATAGTATTTTCATTGGTGATTGAGCTCAAGTACTCTTTGAATACCTTTTGTTTAGTATATACAATGTTTCTCCTATATATAGCTGGTTCTCTTTTATATTTCGTTTTATATTTCTGTCTTTGTTCTTCATCTGTTCCTTTTTGATATCTTCTGCAAAGAGCTCTAACTTTAGATCTTTGTTTTGTTAAGTCGTTTGTCCATTAATAGTTAGTTTTTTGTTTATGCCTTTTTAATTTCATCTTACTTTCAATGCAGATATTATACAATTTCTTTTCTATAGTTTCTACTAATTCGTTGATCTCAGATGTTTCTATCACTTTCACATCTATCTCTTCTGTAAGTTTCTTTAGATGTGTTTTAAGTATTGGTCAGTTTAGTGTTCTACAATTCCTTCTTTGCTCTGTTTGATTTTTATTCATATTTAATTTTAAGTTGTAAACCATAATATTGTGGTCACTTGCTATGAAATCATCTTTTATAGTCCAATCTGTTATCCTTTCTTTATTTAAGTTCTTGGTTATCAATAGGTCTATCCAACTGGATCCCAGAGTGCTGTTATATGTGGGTTTGCTATTTGGATCATTTTCTGTAATTAAGTCATGTTTAAATACAAAATCTATTACTTTTTGCCCTCTTATGTCTTTGTTTCTAGGGCTCCATATTGAAGATTTAACGTTGAAGTCTCCAAAGATTGTCCACTTGTCAGTTTTGTTGGCTATTATTATGGGTTCAATTTGATCCAGAATTGATGCAATCTCTTGTGAAGGTGGAATATATACTGAACAAATATTTAAATTGATTTCATCTGCTTCTACTTTAATAATAACTATTTCTTTTTCCTCTAATATGGTTATTGCTTTTAATCCTTTTTAATTAATATGGCTGCTTTAGGTTGTGAGGCTGCAATTATATGATATTGATTTGGAATATCCAAGATTCTATTATTGTAGACACATAGGTCGTTTATTGATACAATATCTATTTCATTCATTGTGATTTCTTGAGCTTTCGATAGATTGGCTGCATGACAGTGATTTAAGTTTATGTGTAAGAACTTTATACCATAATTATTACTTTTATAAGCCATAATCTATTTTTGAAATTATATTATTGAGTTCTCTTTCGTAAATTGAACATTTTTTATCTTTTGTTCCGTGATCTGCTTTAAATTTAGGTTTTTATCTGTCATTATGTTCTATGCAGTTACAGCAGTTAATTTCATTTTCGCATTTATCTTCTTTGTGTTTATTTCCGCATCTACAACACCTCTCATCGTTTTGGCAAACTTTAGCTAAGTGACCAAATTTCAAACATTTGTAACATTGTACAACTCTGAGGTATTCTCTATATCTAACGGCTGTCCAGCCTAAATAGAATCTTTTGGTATCTTTTATTTTTGGATAGTGTTTGCTATATCCACACTCAGTATCCAATTGTTTCCGTACCTTCCGCTAAATTTGTACAAGACTTCTAATCCAAAGTCCTCTTCTAAGTTATTTTGTTGTATTATTTTTGGTACTATTTCTTCTTTTCAATATCTTTATCTACATCATATATTATTATTCTTGGTTTCCTTCTATTAGATTTAGTTGCTATTAGTTCTTCGTCTTTATCTTGATTTTTAATTTCTTTTATTATCATATCTATATCGTCTGCAGTATTCGTTTCAATTATTATTCCTCCTTTTCTAATTGTTCTCGTTTTATTAACATTGACTTTAACCATAGCTGGATCTATTTTTCTTTTGATTGTCTTCCGTGTATCTTCTGAGGTCTTTCCTTCTTTATTGGGATATATTATTAATAAATTATTTTTCTTTTGTCTAGATTGATCTCTGTTTTCTCTAATTTTAGATTGCATTTTTATGTTTTGATCTAGATTACTTACCTGTTGTACGACAGCAGCGTATGACTTTGTTGTCTTAATTTGTGCTTTTAAATATGAAATTTCTTGTACTTGGTTCATAACTATCTTCATGAGATTGCTTATACCATCTCTCATCTTCGCTTGGGATGGAAGCGTTAATTTGCTATTTGCTATTATTGTCTGGAGATCCTTTTCCAGATCAAAACTAGCGTTTAATCTTTCGTTTAAGTCTGAATTCATCATTGAAGAGTCTCCATCTTGGAGGGACGGAACTTCCGTCATATTGGTGTATATTTGCTAAGCTTTAGCACACCAGATTAATTAAGGTAAATAAATTAAAACAAAATAATTTGGCACACTTGACCAAATAAAATTTCAAAATTATATTAACAATAAGAACAAAAAAGCAGTGTCCCCTCCGCCTACGTTAGCCACCGATGTTATTGGTGTTTCTAGGAGCCACCAACGTAGAGGTGTAGGTTGGAGTGTGCATCAGAGATTTGAATTACAGTTAACTAAATCATGAGCAATTAGTAATACCCTTTTTCCCGGAATAGATTCCAGGCCATTGTTCCGGGAATTACAAATTTATTTTCCAAAAAAATTTTCAAATCTCTTGGGACTGGCTCCCAAGCGGGGGTGTAATGGAAAAGTATCGATATATTTTTATATTGTTCCGTACTTTGTCATCAGGAAGCATATAAGCCATATTTAATGTTAAAACATTTCGTAATTTTATTTAGGTTCTATAAAAATCTTTTCCCTCGCACAATAAATACTCCTGAGCAATATTCCTTCTTTTCTGAAAATGTAAATGTAAAAAATTCTCTCCCCAAAGTTTTAAATATTAATATAGTTTATAAGATAACAAATAAAGTTCCACCCTGAATGTCGAGTGTTAATTTGGTGCATTTAAAAAATGTAGAAAAAATTTATTGAAATTAGATTCATTTATGTAAAAATATTGTTAAATAATATTTTATATAACTTAATACTAGATTATTATTGAATGTTTAGTTCATAATTATTATTTAAAGATACGTTTAAAGTTAGATAAATTTACATCGAAAATCATAAAAATATGTTTACTTCCCATCCAAAATCGTTTCTCAAAATGTTTAGTAAGAAAATATATTTAAAAAATTAAAAATTTGATGATTATGTGTGTAAAACATTTTTTGAGGGTTAATATAGGAGTGTTTTGCAAAAACAAAAAGTTTTCTCTCAGTTATGTTATCCAAAACAGTAGAGCAATTTTCAAAGTTCAATTTAATGAACAAATTGTGATGTAAATACTCTTAAAATAATGACTTCTGAAATATGTAAGTACAAGAAAAAGATCTTAAAAATACTTCGTACTACTAATAAGATATATTCGTACTCGTTGAATTCAATCTTACGTTACTTTATGTATTCGGTTTATTAGGATTCTAATGTAATTTAAAATAAAATTTCACACAAAAACATTTAAAAATAATCTTGAAGTTATTTACCACTAATTGTACCACTTTTGTGCACATGCACAAATTATATAAGTCTTAAATTTAACGTTCAGTTTCAGCATATAAATACAGTATAGTTTTTCAAACAATGTGACATAATAAAGGCTTCTATTAACATTTCAGAGTTTCGTTTTAATCTACTAGTCCACCACATTCTCAAAGAAAAATATATGAGAATATTAATTTAACATTGCAAAACTAAAATGATTATATTGTTGTAATAAGATCTTTTCCTTTAGTGTTTGGTAAATTATTACAATAGATTTGGTACAAATATTTAATATATTTATAATATGAAATTTTAAATTTAATTATTGTAATAGTATTTTTTTATGTCATTGGTATCCATTCCATTGGAAATTATAAGCATATGTCAAACAGAATAAAATGAATAATTAATTATATCTCAAATTACATTAGAAAACTGGAAAACTTATTGATTCATGATAAGAGTATTAACTGCAAATATTAACAAGGTGCTAACAATTTAAGCTGTCCACAATTTTAAGTCCCTAACCGTGACGTTTTTATCCTTATATGAATTCTAGGATTATTTCATTATTTCAAAATGTATACAGATGCCAATAAATCTAAATTTTCTTATTTGTTTGCAATTTTTAATGTCGTAAAAGACAAAAGTACTCTGATTCTTTTTAAGATATTAACATGAAGGTTAAGCTACAAAAAAAATATTTCGATTGTCTTACGATTTAAAATTTCTTGCTCACAAAATCATTTTCCCACTAACCGCATTAAAACAGCATTTTCATTCTCAATTTTGGCAGCATTCCGTGGCTTCGAGCCAAACGCTGAACTATAAAAGGAATGGATTCAAAGATACATAGTCATTTTCATTATTGCATTGTTTTCTTCTCTATACTATTCACGTTTGAAACAACTCAACAATTTGAGAAAGTGTTCCTTATATTAAAAAGAATAATTTGTTATTTCATTGATTTTTAAAAGGAAAATCTCATAATCTATATGAGAAAATGTAACGGAGAAAAAGCAGTTATCTCTTTCTTTATTATTGGTCCCTTTATCTATTATCCATTATTAAATCGAAGATTCACTTTTATAATGCCAACCCATTCTTTTTTTAAATACAGTTAATTGATCTGAAACAAATTTTCAAAATAGATTATTTATTTTTTATTTTTGTAATAGTAAATAAATTACATTCCTTTAATTAAAAATCATTCTAAATTTCTCAGCTAAAATGAGATAATGTCATTTTAATTTCTTTCTGCGTCTTAACTCATTGAGCCTTAACTAAATATTACATAATTTTAATTATTATTCTCTAGAATGTTTTGCATAGTAATCTACATAGCTAGCAGTTAATTGTAACTTTCTAGTAACTAATTTAGAAATTAAATGTAAAAGATTAATATATGCAACTTTCCGCATTGACAAGAAAAATCATCAATTGCAAAACAAAGCAAATTGAAAAAATTCCTTTATAGTTTCATATCAAAGGTTCTATAGGAAATGGAATTTTAGAAATGTGTCATATAGAAAAGTGATATTAATAGATATCAAATGGTATTTAATAAAACGATTATAATCAAACACAAAAAATTTATTTGAAATTGACTGTGATGACAAAATAAATTTATTTCACTTATGTGAAAAAAATATTGCTATAAAGGTATCTCAAACCTAATAAAGAGCGATAATAGTTTAACTATACCAGACAACTATAGAAATATAAAAATAAATTTAGTAACTTTTGTAAATTTTAGACATTTATTATACCTAAAATGTTTGATAGATGCAACTTTCAAATCTTTGATTGAAGAATGTTGTCATGAAAAGTTCAGGTATGATAGTCTTCAATGAAATTTTATTAAAAATATATATTTAAATGTTTATTTTTTAAAATATTCTCCATACTTTAATAAAATGTTTATTCGAAGGTAAATATTTATTTTATAACTAAAAATAAGTATTTCAAACTACGCTTATATGTTAAACTAAAACTTAACAAATTTCAATTGCAATGTACTTGGAAACAAGCTATTTTTTAAAATATTTCCTTGCAATTCTAAATCAAAACAATAATACAGGCATTAAGCAGTCTTCTGTTAACTTGTCCAGTGCGCAACTTCTGTTAACTTATTGTGGCCAGATTTGGATTTTCTCGTGTTTTACATCATTATTACAGCATATATACGGTTCTTTTCAGTGGAAACAGCATTTGAAATTTTCGTTTTACTTTCAATTCGAACTTTTTGTTCTACGTTTGTTGTTGTGTTTCGTTGTCGCCAGCAGCCAAACATCGTAACTGTTCTTTTTTCCAATTTCTTTTTGTTTATTTATTATTTATATCTATTTTATTTTGTTTATTTATTATATAATTTTTAATTTATTATTATATTTTTATTTTATATTTTCAACGTCGTAAGATTTTCTTTTTTTTTCCAATTTTTTTGTTTATTTATTATTATCTTTTCTTGTTTATTTTTGTTAATTTATTATTATATTTTTTCACAGTATCACCGAGCATATTCGACATGTGAGCTTGACGTCATATCAAGTAAATCATTGCTATTTACTTACCGGTTGTTTTAAAGAGAAGGCTAAGCCAATAAAAAAAGTTTTCATTCATTTTTTAGTAATACTTTTTTAGATTTTGTATTCTACTATGTGATATAAAATTTTCTAAAATGTTTATTTTTGGAATTTAGGGAAAATTCCCTCGTTAAAAAGCATGCGCTTCACTTGGCGATGAAAAAAGTCGCAATGTTCCCCAATAGGGGGGAGGATATCCTACTAGTTCCCTTGGTCTAAGTTGAAAAGATCCCACCGGACATTTTGCAAATATCCAAGAGTGGTTGGGAAGGGTTTTTAAAGCTTACTCGATTTTGTTTTATAAAGGGAAGAAATTTCGCTGAAAATGGCCACACCTTCTACGAGGGGGCCACGGTGGCCTGGTTGCCTAAGACGTCTTTCTCAGTATCGGAAGGTTGTGAGTCCAAATCCCGGCTTAACCGAAGAACCGTTGTGTTCGCTAAAGACGTCTGAGCCGCGTTAAAATTGGGCGTGCTAACAATGTCCTCCAAGTGAATTGATACCTCTGGGAGTGGCAGGTCCAGTATAGGAGATGTTATGCTTGGTCCCTGTTTCAAAATTACGAAGATTGGCTGCTACTATCTGACTGGTAGAGCCCAAACACAGGGATAAGTACAGGGAGGCATGCTGGTCCAACAATATCTTATATGCAATTTCTTCCCACAATGACTGACATCTTCCTCTACAGCGTTTCTGGCCAAGACGTCGAATTTTATATTACCTTCATTATGAAGAAATCTGCTGAAAATGTATGGTATTATTGGATAAAAGTCTATCAAGTTGATTTAAATTATCCAAACTAGTCTCATCTCCAACAGCACCCCCAGATTGTTTGTATAATTTGAAAATGAGATCTGGGAAATGTAAGACTGATAATTAGTTTCAAAATTTTCCTCTCAATATTTCAAAACTGTATTAAATGCGTAAGATATGTCTTAGTAAAGTAAAAAATTAATAGATAATAGCTATTTCAAAAATATTACTAGGTTTTCTATGATAGTCATCAGGTGTTTTTTAAGTTGTTTTGAATTGCTTAAGTTTTCATAAATATTTATTTACAAATTTATTTTAAGTTCAATTAACGCAAAATAAATTTGTATTAAGTTTAATAATAAATAATTTCTTAGTTTATCTTTTGTATATTATCTTCGATTTAATAAAATATTTACAAATTGCTTATGTTCATTGAATTACATTTGTGGCAAAAGAAATTGGATTTCCTACAAAAATGATTTATTTTATATTTGTCATAAACAAGGGTTTTGTTGATTGTTTCTAGATCTACTATGGTGATTGAAATTTTACTGCCTAAAAATAACTTTCATAATGGAGTCAATAAGAACAGATTAAAATATGGATTGAAGATTAATATGACACTTTTAGATCAAAATTCACTAAAATTTAAATACTAAATAATTTTTTCATAAAGTAAAATATTAAACTTAAATTTTCATTTTTAATTAGTTAAATGTTTTAAAATATAACAATATAATTGTATCTTTCTGTTGTGAAAAATGAATACTTAGAAACTATAGAAAACAGTGCAAGTGCAAAATTATTTTTGTTTAGTTTCTTAAATTAAAATGAACAGAACAGTTATATAAAGTATAATTTTTTTTACACTTTTTTAACTGTTTTGTTTTTCCTTTATTCATTCATTTTATTATTTAAAATGAATGAACATTAATAACTGACTACATAATATATGCATTTTATTATTCGTTATATACCACTTAAATAAAAAGGGAATAACCAGATCAAATGACTCTATCAAATGATTATCCATTAACAAACTATTTTGACTTACCACTCGGTTATGGTTATTATTACTTTCAATTCCTAATTATCTATAATCGATTAATTGATAGAGAACCATTAATAGCGCTTTTACTTTAAAAAGTTTTTCCTTGAAAAGAAATAATCATTTTAAGAGAATCTTCTTTAATATATATAGTATTTTTTAATTTAAAATAAAATCAATAAACACCATTTGTGACAAAGTAAATAGATTTTCTCAGTACTTGTGGAATACAGTATTTTCATCATTAAATTGAAAAAAAGGAGTTTAACTATATTTTTTATTGTAAATATTACACTTTTTTACATTTTGAAATGTTAACAATGCATTAAATTAATACACCTTTGATTAAAATTAATTCCTCATTTTTAATGTTGTTATTTTTCAACATTGTTAAGAGACGGTATATTCTATCATTTACTAATGAAATCAATGTCAAACGAACAACAAACACTATTTTTGGTATTAACTTATTGATAATTTATCTCGAAAATAAGAGGAGCAGAAAATAAATCTAAAGTATAATAGAGTTAATTGTCAAAGAAATATACACAAAAGGATATTTTTCTCGATTTTGCTGATAAATTTGAAGAAAACCTTAAAAACTAGCCTATTTTTCTTAGAACCTATTTCAACTTATTTTCAATACTGATTTAAACCCTTCTTGATGTACAACAAAAAGAAAAAAATAATCATCTTAAAATTGAAGAGTGTTACAATATTTATCAAAACAAGTGTGTTTTTATCAAACTAATCATAACTAAATTAATTATGAAACATTATTTTCAGAGTTGTTCTTTAGTCAACATTGTTTTCTGTGATATCTTCATTCAAAACGGTCCTCAAAGCAAGTGGAAGAAAAGTGTTGCGATCCTATTTCCTTTACTAATCTTTTTACAAATTACAGAACATTTCTTATTTTCTTTTTTTGATGTTAAAAACGGAGAAAGCAATTGGAAAGTATACTTCTTTTCAAACATGGGAACGTTTCTCAGTGTTTGTTCTTGGATTGAAATTAAAATTAAGCAAAAGAAAATAGTTAAGCTGTTAAAATATATTTCCCTTTCTTATGAAGACACATGTAGAAAAGAGTGCATATTAGCTGTGTTTATTATA
Organism: Latrodectus hesperus; assembly: GCA_037975125.1. NCBI lineage: Eukaryota > Metazoa > Arthropoda > Arachnida > Araneae > Theridiidae > Latrodectus > Latrodectus hesperus. The sequence continues at coordinate 43,420,203 of CM075855.1, forward strand.
TGCTTTTTGCCGTTTTTACTCACATTTCTAAGAATGAGTTCCATAAATTATTCTCGTGATACATCCTATCTTACTCTCGGATTTGATGTTGGTAAAAATGTAAAAATCATGCTTTTTTTCCTCAAATCATTAGTACTCAACTATTCTTTTCCAATATCAACGTGTTTCTCTGCATTACTATACTGTCGAATCTGTTTAATATTTTGTAATTACATTAAAAATTTAACAAAATATTTAAATAAATTCTCACCTGAAGCTTTTACCAATAAAGAGCAAGAAAAATTAGTTGCAGCAAGAGTGAAAGTCGTGGACAGTTTAATCCACTTTGAGACACTCTTTTCTAGTCATATTTTTTTAATCTACATGGCAAACTGCTGGGCATGCTTCTGTATGGTTGGTGTATTTTCAGTTCATGACATGAGTCAAGCAAATGTTTGCCTTGTTTTCTTCTTCGTTTTCTCATTTTTAATCTCTTTCGTTACTTTGTTTGCGATAACATGGACCGCAAGTCAAGTGGGAATCGATATGGAAATGTTTATGCTTACATTTTGGAGAAAACTTGAGAAAAAATCATTACATGGTTTGAACTTAAGAAGCAGTGGTATTGATAAAGATTTAATGGAAAAAACTAATATTACATTGTCTGGTTGCCATGTAATTTTTTTTAGGAGAAGTCTAATGTTAACGGTGATTGGAACAATTTTGACGTATAGTTTGCTATTACTAAGTAATAAATGAGTGTTTCTGACGAAACTCATAATGAATAGATTTATTATGCATGAAAAAAATCTCAAGATTGCCAGTAGTCCTGCCTGCCCACTCTGCAGCGGACATCAGGCGATGACTGCAGACCACCTCCCACTATGTCCCGCTTTGAAGAAAAATTCCATCTACTCCCGGTATTAGGCTAGAGAACTTCTTATCGGCCTTAGGCCATAACTCTGAACATATTTTCTGTCTTCTTGTTTGTTCTTTATTTTGTATTTTTCTCTGTATCCACTTTCCTGGCGATAGAACTGTGTTCGCCTTCGCCTGCTGCATTTGAAATAAATAAAAAAAAATTATAATTGTGCATGAAAGCTGTTGTGGTCATGAGCAAAATAGTTGGGAACATATGTTCAATTCTTTTGGCTAATTTTAAAAAAATATCGTAATAAAAACAATGATTTTACTTTTTAATATAAATTTTCATGACGTAATATATAATTTCCTTATAATTTATGTAAATTATAACTATACGCGGTAACCACATTGATAAGCCACACAAAGTGAGTCGAAATTTCGATAAATGCTTATAAATATTATCTTATGTTTGAATTGTTTGTAAACCAGAAAAGAGTTTTCATAATAATAATATAGAGGAAAAATATTCAAATGATGTATTCAATATTCACACAATTTTTGTGATGAACATATTAATAATTTTCCCTACTTATTTTTTCTATTTCTTCTTTCTCTATTTAATACAGTGAAAAAGTTCTTAAACTTGTATAATTCGATTCGATATATATATGTGTGTGTGTATGTATCTGCAATTTTTAAAAATTAATAAATTATTCATGTATAAATTAAAACTTAAAAGAATTAAATATGTCTGGAAAATCACGAAGATAATTTTAGTGATATACTATACTTTTGCCATAAATCATAATTCTGAAAAGAATATTTGGATAACTTATGTAAATTAAGGATAACAGTTTTCGTAAAAAGTTAAATATAGTCACCAATCAAATGTACTGGAAATCATTTTTCAGATATGTTAAATAACCGAATTTTTCCCGCTCAAAGTTTATCAAATTTATAACAGTAACCGAAAGGAAAGCACCTTTTTCTCAATTCAAGTAACAAAAATTCCAAGAGTTGTTAGATATAAACATTTTATTGTAGCACTTCTATAATATTTGTTCTAATTATCTTTATATAATGATCTTATATGTTAGTTACGAACATTAAACACATGAATTACATAAAATAATTATATAATTTTAGTACACTATTAAGATTGTCGAGAGTAATAAGATTTTAGGAAATTCATGGTTTTGTATTGCCTTTTCGTTATATGAAGTAATAAATAGTGTCATCCATTTTAAGGAAAAATAGCAATACGTAGAATATTATCAAGGCAGTAGAGTAAAGAAAAGGTTAGTTGGCGATATGGCATGAACATGTTTAAATGATAGATTAGGTGAGGTTACTTGATTATGATTACCTCCCCTAAAGTATTAAAAATTTACATTTTAATTTTAATTAATTTTTCCACAATTACAAGGAAAACAATTTGTTACCATTATATTTAAAATACCAACATTTTTTTAAGAAAAAAGAACTTTTTATAATAAGATATTCTAAGGTTAAAATTTTTCTTTGTTAAAAATGACTTATGGACAAGAAATATGTTTAATTATATTGTGCATGGGATAATCAAATTATAGTTCGAATTAAATGAGATTGGTTTGCTTGTAACTTTACCTTCACTTTTTGAGCACACGAGGGCTGTATCGACTGAGATTTAAATATAATTTGGATTTGAATGATTAGCTCATTTTTCCTTTGTGAGAGTAAATGAATGTTTAAAAGAAAAAAATGAATCCTTAATTCTTTCTAAACTAATAATGTAACTAACTTTCTTTAAAAAATTAGATGTGAGAAAACTTTTCACTCAGAAAGAAAGATTTAAAATTCATTGTTTTAATTAAAAAGAAAACTCTTATGGAGAAAGTCAATATTAATTTTAAGGAAAATATTGCTCGCCTATCATGCATGAATAAAACTGTTGATATTACATATGAATACTAAAATAAATTACTTTTTATATGATTGAAAATACCCATGAATAAGCAGTTTACTCTTTAGCATATTGCTTAAAAGCAGACTGTAGACCATTTATTTCCAGTCGAATGTATTTCAAAGAATATTATCAAAACCCCATGTGAGCAGATATTTGTTGAGTTGAATTTAAAGTAGCTTTTTAACATTAAGTTTTTAGATTTTGAAGTTTTGGTGTGAAAATACGCGACTTTATCGGGATGAACAACTGAAATTTCTTTTGGTGACTTTTTGTGCGTGAATAATGCTGTTTAAACTTAATGATGCATTTACCTAGAATACTCATTTTAAAAACTAGTGAAGAAATTTTAAATGAAGGATATTCTACAGATTTAATGCTTCCCAACTGATATTTTTGATGGAATTAAACAATTCCTGTGATGAGTAGTTAATTAATAATTTCATTTTTTGAGTACTATTTAGTAAATTACATAGAGCATTTTGAAGTTAATTATATCGAATAAAGAAACAAAATTTGGTATTATTGATACAGGGTAAAATATACAGTAATACAAAATTAAAAATCAAAACATATTATTCCTTTCTAAAATTAGAAGTTAATTTAATAAAATTTGTGTTTGATAGAAGAAATTTCATTCTCTTGCGATTCAATTGCAGTGAAGAAAACTTATTTCACAAATTTTAATCCTTTATAAGACTGATATGGGCTACTTTTAAGCTTTTTATCTAATTAATATTATTTATTTAACGGCAAAAAGCAACCATTGCACCATATCAATATTTATAGAAAATTAATTATAGTAATTCCACTGATGTTTAAAATTTGTACGCCAACATACTGTGATATAATGCAAATAACATAGCAATAATATTTTCAATGTTAAATGAAACCCCATCTTTCTTTTTGGCAATTGCATATCATTTATATTGAACTTATATACTATGCATTAATTCTGATGATGTATCTTGAGCATTATCAACAAATGTAATGCTAACATTTTAATGTAATGATAATCTAATGAAAACATATTTAATCAATATTTAAAACAAATTCATCTTAATTTTTTTAAAAAATTTATCTTTTATTGCTGAAAATGCATCATCTCATTTTTCTCATTGTCCCTGTCTTTATTCACCTTTTTCTAGCAAAGACTTAATTTATCAGTAGGAGTTTTAAAACGAATTGCTATTTAAACAGGTAAACGAAAAACTACATTAAAAATAAGGATTAAAATATACCAGAATTCGGTGAAAGTTTTATGAATACATGTTTGATTCCTTACTTCAATAAAGTAAAGATTAAAATGGAATACAATTCGAATAGAAAATCTTTTAAAAATTTATCTTTTTATAAGAATAGAAAAATATAATTATGTTAATATTTTAGTTTTGCGATGATGAAGAAATTATCTTAACAATCTTTGGCTGTCAAAATACGCTTGGTACAAATTATTTTACATAATTTATATTGTATTTTGCAGTCTGATGTCGTATGATTTCCAATCGTGTCAGATAATAGTTAATGTATTTAGATTTTACAGAATACGTACACACTACTCTGACGTCAAGGATTTAGATGATGAAAAACATTCTCTTTATATAAATTACTCTCAAGAGTCTCACAAAGATTATCTACTCTAAGATTGTTAAATATTAAGAAGACTAATAAATATTTTCAGTTACATTAAGAGAGCTACACTCTATGTGCATTAATTTTGGGAAATGTATTTTTTTTCAGAAAATTATTCCTTTCTTGTGAATTTTCTGCCTTAATATAGTTTTAACTGCATGTTCTTACAGCGCGTGACTGCCTTTGACTAGTCTAAACTGGTTTGTCTAAACGATTATGAGACATCAAAAAACTTTCCCTTCAGTTACTATAAAATGTGATAAATTGTGTGAATTATCTGTTTCTGACGTTTCTTTAAAAATGGATATCACTCTCAGGAAACGAACTAGAATTGTTATCATTAGTCAGCATACGATTGTGAGGAATATTGCTGCAGCAGTTGAAGCTGGAAAGTTCAGTGATTCTCGGGTCAATCAGCAAAAGAATTCAGGAACATAATCTCCAAAAGGAAAAACTAAATGTGGGCGTAAATGAAAGAACTTAATCTCTAATTGACAAATTTTTTGTAAGAAATAGTAAATTGAATCCTTGCAAGGCAAGTACAGGTCTTCAGAGAGACTTATTAGTTACTGGTGGGAATGTGGATTCATCAACAGTTCGACGATGGCTTATTGAATCTAGGATATTTGTAAGAACACCAATAAAAAAGCAATTATTAACACCTGCAATGAAGAGAAAATTTTTGGATTGACCTAGAAAATATCAACCTTGATCTTTACAAGACAGGAAGGAGGCTAACATTCCCTGGAGAAACGTATTTCTTGTGCAAGGGATTCGACCAAGATTTGTCAGGTGAAGAAATGGAGAACCCACCAGGAAATAACATCTTATACAAACAGTTAAACACCCTCAGAAACAGGGCTATTTTACTTCTGGAAAATCTGACAGCTAGTACCTAGTAATAGATGAAGTGATCGTGAATACTACAAAACACATTTCTACTATAGAAAGAAAAATTGTGCCTATGATGTAAGCGTTCGCTGATGGTGTTAATATTTCTCAATAAGATCTGGCTTCATGTCATATTTCATAGCAAACAAGAAATTGTTTCAAGAAAAAAATTAGCAGTTTTGAATTGGCTTGGTAATTATTCTGATTTAAAGCGCTTCGAAAATTTGGGGAGGATTGTAAAGAGACGTGTGATTAAAAATATACTTCTCAGCAAAGAAAACAATGATAGAGAATGCTATAAAAGTTGGTTTCGTGATGACGAGATCAACCATTTATGTTCCAATTTAGTGGAATTCATGCCAAACCATTTTCAGGATCTCATTCAAGCTAGATGAGAGCTCAATTATGTATTAGATTTTTATACCGTAAGTTAATTTATAACAACTAATGAAAGTAAGCTAATTTATAACAATTAAACAGCATTTGTTAAAATTTTTGCGCTTGCCTCAATTAATTCGCACCATAGTATATAGTAAAATAAGCTAATGGAATCTTTGATTGACTAAAATAAAGACATGCTGTGAGAATTTAAGAATAGATTATACAAGCATTTATATAATATTGAAATTAGAATGTCCTGAAACGGAAAAACAAAACATTCAAATTTAAAATATTCTTTAAGAAGAAATCCATTTTTGTTTGGTTGCATCGAAAATTGACATTAGATTTTCGATTTCAAAGTTCAATGGTCGGAAACTTTCAGAACGAGATGATTTACTCTAGAGCTTTATAACATTGCTTTTCACAAGATATATGCATTATAATATTGCCATATAGACTTTTCTTAAAATTCTGAAACACTTTTGACTACTTATTGTGTAAATAGTTCTTTTGAATCATCAAAGCATGTAAAATATTGAGCTTAACATCTTGAGCATACTTTAAATACTCGGTAATCTGTGCTTTAAATACCGTTCATACCATAGAAATATGTTAATTTAGAAAAAATATTCGTTTAAATTCTAGATATATTGTAAATAATTCATAATAAATTATTTTGCTTCAGTTCAGTTAAAGAGATAAAGGTCTAAAAATTGGGAAAAAATTTGTACTCAAACGTAGAGATGAGGTGAAGTCTAGCAAAGTATAATGACTTGATAATATGGATTTTATTCCCAATTTTTTCAGTAGTAAATATCTTTGATCAGTCACTGGTAATTTTCAAGGAGCAATCAAATTAAAAGTCCACTAGTCCTTTAAATTATCATATGAAATCTTCACCTTTGGCATTTTACCTACCTCAAGATTGTCATGTTTCTTCATTTACAGTTAATGCGTCTATGAGAAACAAAGATAATAATTTCTGAAAGAACGTAAAAGATTTTAAATGCTTTTATGTAATATTCCTCATATATGGATAACACTTATTCTGATATACCAAACTAACAACTCTGATAAACGATATAAGAATCATGTTTGTGCAAAACTGTACCGAATGATCTACTATACTATATTATTACACAATAAATATGCCTAGGACAAAATTTAACATACAAGAAAATATTATGTATAATTTTAAAAGTTAATTTTAATAGAAATATTAAGTTGTTTTCTTAAAAAATAAAATGTATCCATATTTTAAATCAAATGACTCTTTTAGAGAAATTTGTAAATTAAAAAATATTATGTTTATTTAACTCCAATAATAAATTAGAAAACAGGGATGTTTATTAAAATGCTTGACTGCAAATTACTATTCAAGCACTACTAATCAAGGGTCAGTTACTAAGAAATCCTTCCAATAATTTTCTGACATGCAGAGGAGAAGGAATGCATTACCTCTACAGATACCGAAGAAGCATTCTCTTTTCAACGCTTCGAATCTAATTGTATATCGAACACTTCATATGTAACGATTCCTCGCGGCGCATATCTAATTAAATTTCTAGAGAAACTACGAAAATGAAACTAAACTCAACACTAGACAGAACGAGTAACTTATTCGAAACTCAATACGAGAGAGGGACAGGTAACATATTACGAGAGTCCATTGGTATGAATGGCTGTACTAGTTTTATTTGAATTTAGTTCATTTTAAAACTGTATTCTCAATCTTTTCCTTAATAATGCCTTACAAAAATATATTTATATTCTATACTGAATTTCAGAATTTTATGAAATTAATACTATTAGATTGGTGCGTATGAAATGTCGGATTCTTAAGTGATTGTATAAAACTGCATATCTTTCTTCAAAAGCTGTTTATTCAATCAAAGTATGCTCCATTCGCTTCAATACACTTCTCCCAACGAGATTTTAAAGCGTAGATGCCTGTCTTAAAAATATTTTGGTCTTTAGAATTAATAAACTCTGATATCGAGTTTTTTAGACTGTCTTCATTTTCATAGTGTTTGCCCCTTAAAAACAGCTCTAAATGCTTGAAAAAATGAAAATCGGTCGGCGAGAGATCCGGTGAATATGGTGGATGCTGCAATGATGAGCATACGTTTAACCGATCCAGCTTATTTCGCTCTGTCAGTGCGTGCGGTACCCACTTGTCCATCTTCTTAACCTTGCCAATCTCAGAAAGGTGTCTCAATATCGTTGTATGGTCAACTTTCATCCTGATAGCAAGTTCCCTCGTGGATACGGCTGGATCCGCTTCCACTAGAGCCTTCAGGTCATCATTCTTCACAGACGTTTTGGGTCTTCCGCGCGGCTCATTTTGCAGTGAAAAATCGCCAGTCCGAAATTTTTCGAACCAACGCTGCACTTTCCGATCGTTAACCGTATTCTCCCCAAACGCTTGGTTTATGTTGCGTGCAGCTTTTGCAGCACTATTACCAAGTTTGTACTCATATAAGAAAATGACGCGAATGTCGGCAGAATTCATATCGGCAATAAACTCAAAAGAAATAAAAAAGGGAAGACCTTCGAGAAAACCTATTTTGCTGAAATGAGTCTCTGGCAATGGACAATACGAGTATGAATGAGGTTATGCTAAATACCAAAGTATAACGAAAACAGGGAGGAAAACGTCCGCATGTAAAGAGAATCCGACATTTCATACGCACCAACCTAATACATTACAACATGATTTCTTAAAAGCATATGAGAATTCATTTAAGCATGATGAAAAGTTCATATGCCTTTAGTAGGTAAATAAATACTTAAAATAAGTATTTTAACTTCATATTCCTTAAAATTTTATAGGAATAAAATTAAATTGTGAATTGTAATAAGTGAAACTGTAGTTTTTATTTTTGTGAAATAAAAATAAATTCCTTCGTTAAATTTAATAATTTTAATGAAATATTTAACTTTCGCAATAAACTCTGTCCCCCATTGTTGTAAAAGGAGATTAGTTAATTTCCGCGTAATAATCCATCATTTTCACCAGCCTACTAGTCTTTGTTACGTATACTGAAGTATCCTTCCGCTGTAAAAAGGGAATTTATCATGGAAAGTTTACGTTACGGTATTCTAGGAATTTGAATAAAAGATAATAATTATTTATCTTGTCACATACTTTTTTCCAACATACATTCATCAAATATGTTATTAACGTTTGATAAAAATCTGGTTTTTTCCATAAAATATTGATATTATCTCAATAATATATATATTTTTACTGAGGTTTGGAGCGTTCTAATACACTTTTAGCAATAAGATTATGAAAATAAAATAGAGACGCATTTAGTACTGAAACAAATGAATGAAACATAGCAGATAATTGAAGACTCGTTTTATTTAAATGTTATCCTAAAATTAGTTCAAACACGAAAAATTCAACTATTTTTTTGTTAATAGCAGATATGATATGAATTAAAAATCATGCAACGTTTTGCTTATCTTGACAAAAATATTTTATTTCTTATAAAAAATATTAATTATGAAATTATTATTTTTTAGAATTTCAAGATTATGTGCAAAAATAAGTTCCTTCTAGAATTAATTCTAGAAAAAAGTGCCTTAATAATAATTTAAATGTGTTTTATTAAGTTGAACAAGTATTATATATATTTTTTTCTTTAAAAAATCACTTTGCTATTTAAAACTATGTAATTTTCAAAGAGAAATTTAGAATACTCTACTTCACACTTTGATAATTACTAACATAAAAATATAATATCTATTTTATTTTCAATTCAAGGCACTGTTTATCTAAGCACTGAGAGAATATGAAGTGGTCACGTAATAATAAGAAAAATTAATTAAAATGCTAATATATTTTTTATAACTTACGTGAAACTATTTACTTAGTTATAATTTTTCTGTATCTGAAATTTAAAACATTTGATATTTATTTGAAAATTAATAAGTATTTATATATTTCTCAATCTTATATAAAGGGTTTTCTTAGTATTTGCTGAAAAGGTATTTTTTAAGTTTCTCTAAATATCCTGAAACGGATGTATGGAAAACTGCAAATAATTTAGTGGAATTTCTATATTTGTTAAGATAAAACTTAAGAAATATGCTGTATTATTAAAATTTGTTTAATTTAATAACAAAACTATGTCTTTAATACCTAAAGATATTTGTTATAATAATTCAATTTCTGAAATAAATGTGATCTAGATATTGAATTTTTAATATGAAATTATCATATATAATTTAACCTGCTCAAAGTACAAAGTTTTCCTTAAAATTTTAACTATAAAATTGTATTTGTATTCTAAATATATTCCTTAAAACATTTTTAACGAACAACATGCATATATCGACATCATTTTTATTTTACGAGGGAACATGATACGTACTATTTAAAAAGTAAATGTATTCTGATTGTATTTTATGCTAACAAAATACAGAATAGATGTTTCGTGATTGTTACTCTGTAAAAATAAATAAGTTTTTTACTTTAAATTAGGAATTTATTATGGTATCCAAATTGTAAGTGTGTAGACTATTTATAATATTCTTGATCTATGATAAAATTAACCATTTTGTCTAATAAATTTAGGTTGAGGTGAAGCAGAAGGTATTTCAATTTTTAATTAGTCATGGATCATTAAATATAAAGTGGTTTCCAAAATCTGCGAAAACAACTCAAAAATAATTTCATCATTAGCTTCTTACATAACTGGCAAGATGAGCTCTTGGGAGTTTTCCTACTTTTCCCTATGTGAGATATGAATGACGCCAATTATCTATGAAATGTCTTTCCGAAAGACATGCCTTTCAAAAAAAGACTCAAGGTTGTATTATAATTTTCAACAATTAGGCTATTCACTATATAGTACCAAACTTTAGAAAAAGAGATTGCTATTGACAGATAAATCTAGTTTTTACATTATAAAAATATAAATTTGCATTTAAAAAGAGATAGGAAGACTTGTTATTTTTTATAAGGAGAGTGAGATACCTAAATGTACAAAAACATCTACATGATTTACTTGCGACTTTTTTATATACATAATAAGTTAAGGGCAGTGGTAAGGGCATGTGGCTAGGGCACCTTGTGGTTAGGACATCGACCTTCCGTCCTGAAGGACTGAGTTCGATTCCTAATGCCGCCAAAGCCACACCGAGTACATGTGATATACGTACCCGTTAAATCTGTGGAATCACAGATTTAACGGGTAAGAAATTAATGTAAAGAAATTAATATATATCACCCTTTGTCCATCATTGAGCCATTACCAATGGTTAGAAGAAAATTTCTTCCCCCTCCAGATCGATGTCAAAATTGATGGAGTGGATCCTCTGTTGTTATTGTCGTGTGACAAGTGCAAAGAGGAAAAAAATAAGAAAAGGTAAAAAAAAGACAAGTCATATGGGACCAAAGCATGGAGCACTGCCATAGCCACATCATTACCACATCTTCAGCTTTCCCTAGATGTTAACATGTGCAGGGATTCATTGGATGGTGCAGGTTCTCTTCATTGCAATTATGGTGGACAGAAGCACGTTGATGTCTTGAGCAAATCTCGTTTTCCCTCATTTAATGGTCTCCAGAGCAGATTTACAGTCGGGGAATATGTTGATGCCGTTCGAAGGGACTGACTACAATAATAAATTAGTGCAACAGTGGATCCTCTGGTGGTAACATATATGGAAGGAGTTTAGAGAAAAGTTGTACTTTCCCTTTCGTGGGGTTCTATTTAAAAGAAAGACGCACTCTACTGACTTAAATTCGCACAGCCGTCGGCAGAGCGAGCTTGGCTAATCCAAATCCCATAAGTTACAACACTTACAAATTTCAATATACATGAACTTTTTATTAACTTTTTGATTCAATGAACTCACTTATATTTTAAAATTACACCTTATTCAAAAATACAAGAAATAAAGCATTTTTGGATGTTAAACACAAAGTATGGATTTTGTTTTAGATTTCATAGTTCATGTTAATTATTTTATCTCAAATTTCATATTAATTATTTCATTGCAAATTTCATATTAAGCATATTAAGTATTTCATTTAAAATTTCATACTAAATAAAAACCATTTAAAGCTAACGAATATGACAGTGTAAGTATTCCATTTGAGAAAAGTTTAAAGCAGAAAACGATGTCCCTTAAATACATTTCAATTATTGAAAACGGAAACGATTGCATCCAATCAAAAAGAGATTTCAATTTATGTATTTTTTCTTTTATAATGACAGAAATATATCGAATTTCGTAGAGAATTTAATTAATTTTATAAGTTGGAGTTACTCTTCAAAATATAACCACTTATCTTTTTCAGTTATTTAATTAAAGCATGAGAGCTGAATGCATAAAAATATAGTTTACTTACTTTACTTTAAAAATAAGAAAGTTAAGAGAATGGAATGAAATGAAAGGAATAAATATAATTGGAATATAAAGTTAAAGCATAAAATGTTCCTCACAATTTAAATTAATTTTTGTGCTTATTAATATCAAAAAAGACACTCCTATTAGTTTGTAACATCGATAGTTATCGGATAGAAATGAAAAAAAAATCACCTCACACATTTTGAGTAAGAATTACTATAGGCAGAAGTTTAATGATTAAGTATATTTTGCCATCATGATATCATTGTTTTGCATGAATAGTTAATCTTTTAATCATTTTTAAAATAATGTAATTGAGTTTGCTTGTTTCAAATCATTTTTCTAATACAAAATTCAAATGCTTGGTATTAATTCAAAAAATTCAATTTTATGAAGCATTCAATAAATCCAACAAATGGGAGAAATGTGAAAAACATTCAGAAGATTATATTACTTCAATATGATAGTAACAGAAATGATTTTCCTCTAACTCTATCCAGAAGACATTTTTCTGGATTATTTCCAATATAAGTCCATATGAAAACCGTTTTTGTTTCAATGCTCATTGTTTGCTGACAGATAAGTAATTCAAAGTGACTCACAAAGTTGAGTTTTGAAACAAAATTTTTTACTCTGTATTTCAGCAGCATGGGATTAGTTTGCATGTCATGCAGGTTCACAAAAGAAATTTAGCTATAATCTACAAAGCGTTGGGGAAATAATAACCGCTATTATTAGAAAAATATTTGTTAAAATGAAAAACAAAATTGTTGGCATCCATACATTTTTTTATTTAATCGATGAATATAGATATGATTTTTCCTCATTCATCTATAAAAAGATTTGCGATCAATGTGGTAATAACGATTTCCATTTTTTACTTTTTACATGAACATTTAGAAATATATTTTCATGTTTTCAAAATTTTATTAAATAATTTTATGTAGAAAAAAGAAATTAAAATCCTGATGTACTAAAAACTGACTGAAATCTGAAATAAGAAAATATTGCATTTTCTGCTATTTTAGTACATTTTATTCCTTCTGTCAGTTTATGAAAAATTTTCAAAATAGCAAAATTTCCTCTAAGATTTTTAGTTTTAGTTTCGTTTTATTATTTCTCAAAGTTCATATAATTTTTCATACACATATATACATATATATATATATATATATATATATATATATATATATATATATATATATATATATATATATATATATATATAAATATATATATAAATATATATATATATATATATATATATATATATATATATATATATATATATATATATATATATGTATATATATATATATATATATATGTATATGTATATATATAGGTATATATACATACATATATATATATATATAAATGCAGTAAAATCATTTCACACGAACACAAATGCTAATTGCAAATAAAGTTTAGGGCAAAAATTAAAAAAAATTTTTTTTTCTTAAATTAAGTTTGATATAAGAGATTAGTAACGGTTGATAAATTAAAATAATGACAACAAAGTTATGACTAAGTTTTTTGCGCGTGTACGCGTATAGCTTAATTTTAAATTACGATTTCCAAATTGCTTGATTTCTATTTTGCGAATGATAAATTTTATATGATTTAATTTCCGTTTTTACTCTAAAATGGATAAAATCTCAATTCATTTTCATCTGATTCTAATTGTAATCTTTTTATCATATAAGAATTCGTTCATTTAATTATACATACTTAATAAATGTATTTGTAATAATTTCTTTGAATTACAATTAATCATTTACTAAATTGTTTGTTAACATATAGGTAATTTTCTCATTCCACTCCAAATAAATATATAAAAAGCACTTTATCTAGAATGATCATTGATACTTGGAAAGTATAAGAAGCTATCTTTAATTGCTTATTTTTCATAATTATTTATTGCTTAAAGTAATTTAATTAATTGCTTAAATTTATTAATACATTGAAATAGTTTTTTTTACTTTAAACAGTAAAACTTTATCAATTTTAAAACACGCTCTTTTGATATGAAGTTACTTTACAATTAAAGGAACAAATATAGGGTTCGTGTATGAATTCACAATGATTTCATTTCTAGAAGCATAAATTCACAAATGAATTTTATGAATTGATTCCAACAAACAACTATGAAATCTTATATTATAAAATATATAATTAAAAATTCGGCTTAATGTCAACTTAAAATGCTGTTTTATCACACGTGTATGGATAGTAAAAACATTATATTTTTGTTTAAAAAAATATTAATATTATTGTATCTCAGTAAATGAAAAAAAAATTTATTTAAAATTTATCCTGAGTTAAGAAAAAAACTCTACATTTATTCATTAAATCTGTGGAATAGAAAGTTCAGTTCTTGGCCATTTAGCAGTTACCATGGGTGTAATGGACTGGAGAAAATTTGCTTCCCCTCCAGATCAACCCCAAAATTGAGGGAGTTCATCCTCTGGTGGTGTCATATTAAAACGAAAGACCGTCAGATAGCAGGCTTGGCTTGTCCAAGTGTCATAAGTAACAACATAATGAGCTTATTATAGCTGGCTTTACATATCATTTTAAGGCATTATGTTCCGACTTCACAACATTGATCAATTTTAAAGTTAAAACAAATAATTAATTATTTTGACTTCTGCAATTTCTGTTGTAGGAATTAAGTATTGGCTTTATTTATAATTTTAAAACATTATGCCACAACTTAATAATATTATTTAATTAAAGTGTAAATTATAATTAATTATTTAATAAGTATTGTTATGTAATATATAAATTAATTATTTTGTTTCTGTAATTTCTGTGTCACTTCCTATATTATTTAGAACTACGATACAGGAAACAACCGAATATGATTAAAAGGAAACTTATTAGTATTACATTGCTACAAAGAAAAAAAATATTCCGTTAAGCGTTTCTTTATTTCACAAATAAAAATAAAACATTTAAAATTTTTATGTCTGAAATTTTAATTGGCTTTAAGAATAATCAATTTTGAAATTTTTGAGAGGGACAAGAAACTGATAGAATTCCCATAACGATCTAATGATGAAGACTTTTTATATTACTCTACAAAAAATATTCGTTTTGGGATTCATAAGAAGCGATTGGAAGGAAGACATTTGCTGATCAATAAACTAGAAATTTTTTCTTATAAATATCTGAATTTAAACCCAAAAGAATTAAACAGAAAAATTTTAGATCATAATTTGCCTTGATTCATACTTAAAATATTGCATACCTGATTCACTATTTATTTAAAGTAATGAAAAGAAAATCGTGAAATTATGAATAATTAATATAAATTGTTTGCGGGCAACCAACACTTCAAATACTTATTATTTCACTCTTATAAACAAAATGAAAAATAACCATTTCGAAGTACCGTTCCCCATAGAATCCCCTGTCTAGCATCGAATGCAATTTGACTTTTGACTTACACGTCAAGTTTTAATTAGATTCATGCTTTCAGAGTGGTTCCCCGTGTGAAGTGTGTCCTCCGCACATAATTGGATTCACATCTGCTGAGGGGAGGAATAGGAGTACATCAACTGTAATAGAAATTCACTCATTCCTTTTGACAAGTTATTCAAATTCACGTTTTAAGCACAAGACAAGTCTATTCAAGATGCTTGACAGTAAATGCCACCAGTTTAATAATTCTTGAAAGTATTTTTTGAAGCATATTATTAAAATAAACACGTTCCTGCAGTCACTTGCTAATTTGCTATGCTTTTAGTCGAAAGTGTCTTTTTACATTACTTGTAGAATAGTTATTTATTCTTATATAAAATTACATATTTTTAGTGGTTAAGAACCAGAAGATTTTTTTTAATCCATTAAAATCATTCTGACGTGACTGGTTATGAAATGGAATGAAAACTAAAGCAGAAAATACAGTCAATTTTTATATACAAGAAGAAAGAAAACAAAAAAGGAAAAAGATATATTTTTAACTAAAATTTTGAATTTAATGATATAAGTTTAAGTAAAATACATGAATTTGTACAACATGAACAAAAATGTTATAATCCTTTAATGCATAGAAAAAAAACGAACAACTGCATGCAATTTCATTATCAAATTACGCAATAATCTTAAAGAAAGAAAAACTCAAACACAACTGTAACTGTAACATAACTCAAAAGAAAATAACTAATACAAAAATTTCCACCGATTACTGTGTAAAAATACTATTAGAAACTGTAATTTTTGCGAAGAAAGGTACTAACAAACAGTAGAGTATAATGTCAATAATTATATATTCCCATAAAACAAGTAATAAAAACTCTTCATTAAGAGACATCAACTTTATTATAGCTGAAGCAAGAATTCATCATATTGATCTATTAGATTTAAAAGCAAAACATTATTCAAATAGTTTTTGGTTGAAAAGAATAATTCTCTGAATTGTTTTAAAAAAATTAAATTAAATTTCATGATTTTATTATTTAATAAGGGAAATTTCCCTTATTAAATAATACTATATCTTTGTTTTACGTACTGTGGTTTTATTAGATAATTGTAATCATAATTATACAATTTAGTTGTAATATTTTAAAGCTCTGAAAAGGTATTTGGCGTGTTTGAGATTATATCGTCTATAAAATACTTGCTTATGAATAAGTCAAAGATTATGCTTTATATACATATATAACAGTACTGAAAATTATGTATGAAATTTTTTATTTGTAAATTCATATTTTCTTTAAATTTAAATCAGTATAAATTTTATGTTGTGTTAGTATAATCATGGTATGTATTTAATAAAAATTACATTCTTAAATGCTAAATTAATGAAATAATATATCTATTTAAATAATTTTATAATGATTCACTTTTAAACAAATCTGTTTCATTTGAATATAGAAATCATTGGTGAAAAAACAGGAGAAATTGAAAATCAAACACACACGCACACCAATTCGCACTCATATACAAATTACAAAGATTAATATAAATAAAAAATTAACATAATAAAAAGTAACATATCGTCTGTAACAAAAGTTTTGTACCAAAAAAAAGTTCATAATAAAGTTTGAAAAACATCATTAAAGCTGTACTTTAAATACGTGTAGTAATCACCATCAAAATCTATGATTTTGTTCCAATATTTTGGTAGTTTTTCAAAGCATCTAGCACAAAACGTTGTTGCTCGAGAGTTCAAAAATAGATAAATCTCATTGCAGACATCCTGTGTAGAATCAAGGGTAGCACTAGCGAAATGTTACTGCACAAAACGTTGTTGCTCGAGAGTTCAAAAATAGATAAATCTCATTGCAGACATCCTGTGTAGAATCAAGGGTAGCACTAGCGAAATGTTACTGCAGGTGTGGAAAAAGTCCGAAGAAGCTATGGTGAGACTCTATGGTACGAGTGTCAAAAGATCCCATTCGAATTACAGTGTCTAGTCATTATCTGATGGGGCGGTATCTTCTTGTGCCAGAATTCAGTTCAACGTGTGTATTTGATATCAGCATTAACACAAACTAGCATCGGGATGCATACCTTATTGCAGAATATTTAATTTTTCCAGATTCTCTTCATGCATAATACAACGGCAATCCCACCAGATACAAACCATGATCTTTTTGTTAATCAAATTTCACTATGGGCTCATTGGATGCAGATCAACCCTCTTTTCGTCTTGTGTTATTGAAATAAACCTATTTTTCATCAAAAATATCAATTTGGTCCCGAAGTTATTCCTTGCGTTGATATTCAGGTACTTGCAGGTCTAAACACGTTTTTCCTTATGTGCTTTAATCAATTTATGCAGTACTCAGAGATTAAACTTGTACATCAAGTTTATGTGATGGATAGCACTATAAATGAACATAGCACTAAGGTCTAACTCCTTAACTAGTACTCTATAGGTTGAATACTGATTTTCTTTCACAAGTTCTTTGTGGAAGGCTTAGTCAACACCAATTGGACGGACAGAGGGCTCTGCTTCTTAAATGTCATAGTCCTTATTTTTGAATATTTGCTACTAAATCCCTTTTCAGAATGCCATATGATGCAACAGTAGTACCTAAGGTTGTACACATGATTTGGTGACATTCTGTAGCTGACATTTTGAAGCAGAACCGGAAAGTAATTGATGGTTCTATCTGATAGTATATTTCTATTTCAGTCATCTTAATAAAGATAAGTTTTTACAAATCTCACTACACTGTGTTTTAAAACAAGTCTTTCTTTTAAAAAGCAATAAAATCGTTTGAAAAATATACATGAACATGCCAATATAAACTGTTTGGGCAGCCGATATTAACGGTGGGGAAAAAGAAAGTACACCGATATTTCGAAATAAATATTTCATTGCATAAAATATTTTACACCTGATTTATTAAATTGAGTCTACTGTTCAATTTCATCTATCTATCTATCTATGTCTATTTATCTGTATATATTCTTCCTTTCATATCCCAGTTATATTTTAAAATAGAAATGCTATATAAGTATTAACGATTGACTCAATAAAT
Source organism: Latrodectus hesperus (assembly GCA_037975125.1). Classification (NCBI taxonomy): domain Eukaryota; kingdom Metazoa; phylum Arthropoda; class Arachnida; order Araneae; family Theridiidae; genus Latrodectus; species Latrodectus hesperus. The sequence goes on from CM075855.1 coordinate 43,438,755, forward strand.
TTTTAAATTTATAATTTCGTATACATATTAAAATCAAAATTTAAATAAAGTGTTTCTATACGAATGATAAAATATATTCCAAATTATGATTCATAAGATTTAAATTATAGTTTCAAACTAGTTCGCTCAATCCTATTACACTACAAAATGGAATTCAAAATAAAAGATTAATCTAATATATATTTTATGGTATTACATTTTCATAATCTATAAATTCTTTGTCATGTGCTGTTTTTTTATTTGTTTTTATCTGTTGTTCTAATATTTTTTCTAGTCTAGTGTAATAGTTATACATTTGGAATAAAATGTGTAACAATATACTAAACATTCTGATCTTAGAAATTTCTTTTTACTGCAGAAACACTTTTTATTTGTACAAAAACACATTTTGAATTTAATAATAAATCTATTTAGTTTATTAAGTTGAAACTTTTACATATTGTATATGCATTACAAATGTGTGTTCTATTTACATAAATACATAATAAAATATCAGTTACTTGTGAAATATATAAATAATTTGTTTTCTTAAATTTGTAGCGTATTCCGAATTTTCAAATTTTAGTATGAAATGTATTGCTTGATAAAATGTATGCATTGATAATAAATATCAGGTTAATATCGAGGACTCTATTGTTATCGTAATTTTTATTAACTGAAATTACATCTATGTAAATTATTCTGATTTATCAATAAAATATTTTGCAAATACAATATGTTCAGCATTTATAAATCAAATAATATATTTTTTCTTTATTTTTTTCAATTTATATAAATATCAAAATTAAATTGGAAAGAAATTTCCTATGAATTTTTATATTATACACAATTTCAAATAAAATGGAAAAACAATGATGTTAAAACAAACTGGAAACTCAAAATTTCTTTATTGCTAGTAAACTGGAGAAAAAAATTAGCGTTTGAATTCAATACTCGAGCAAGAAGTATTGGAAAAAGTAATGGCTATTCAGAACAAAGTTTTCAACAACTGTTAGAGATATAGTCAATTATTATAAATGATTACAAATAAAAATATGTATAAATCATTTATCATGGAGCAGCTATTACCATTGCTTTTATACTAATATAATAGTTATTTAGATTATAGAGTTTATATTAAAAAGAAATAAAAAAATAATGAATGTGCACATACGTTTACATATACGCATAGTATTACAGAAATTTCTCCTTTTGCATTTATTGCATATGTTCAGATTGCATAATTCAGTATGATATAAATTACCAGATAAGTTTCATTGATTGTTCATCAAAAGTAGACTGTAGGTCAAAACTGTACCAATGACTGATAATATCAGGCTTCTTTTGAAAAAAATTAAATTGCATCCAGATAAGGAGATCTGAGTATTATCGATGAGATGTTTATCAAATGCAATTTTCTTCGAATTTAGTCCCATTAACGATCGTTTTTCAAGTTTCCTCCAAAATGTCATCATGAAGTTAGCCATATCTATTTCCACTTGACTGCCTGTCCAAGTTATTGCGAATAAAGTAATAAATGCTATTAACAAAGTATTTAAAAACAAGGCAATTAAAGGAACACTAATATGACTTAAATCATACGTTGCAAATAAACCTACCACACAAAAGCATGCCCAAAAATTCGCTGCATAGGTAAAAAATATAGGAAAAGAAAACAATTCTTGCATTAATATCAAATTGTCAACAATTTTTACTTTTTCTTCAATGAATTTGATTTGTTTATGGTCATTTAATGTATCGGGTGGGCATCTATCTAGAAAATCTGTTAACAATTTAATATAGAGGCAGAACATGCGGCATATTCTGCAATAAAGCAAAGCAGTTATACATGATGATGTAGGATAAACATAACTTATTAATAAAAATTTGATGCATAAAAGTACAGTTTCTATTTTCTTGTCAAATTGGTATCCAAAAGTAAAATATATGACATTTTCTGGAATTTCTTTTAAATAACAAATACCGAGATATGCTTGTGAAAAAAGAACATAGTACATCATAGCCATAGCAATGATGTATCCTTTCCCATTTACGTTTCCATATGCACATACAAGATGCTTTAGAAGTTTGAATATCTTTTTCTGCCGACATTTAATTAGAAACAATGAGCAAATACTGAAAGATATACCTAAATTTACAATTATCTGTTCTTGCCAAGGAAACAGCCCATGTAATATTCCAATGAAACAAAGAAAAAATTGCTCTGCAAACTCATAAAACACAAGGAAAAAAAACACTGTACTAATAATTTTTTTCAATTTGCCGTGCGTTCTGCACTTGATAAAATAATCACAAAATAAAATTTCAAGTACGAAGCAACTCTTAAAGTTGGTTTTTGGCATCGTCTCGTTTGATTTGCAGTGTGTGACTCTATTAAAATAATGCTTTTAACGTAATGTGTATCTTTTTCAGCCAAAAAAATTCACTTTGCTATTTATTATAAAATATCTCTAAAATAAATTCAGAAACAAATGATGATGAAACATTGAAGCTTTTTATTCATTTTATCATTAAGTAAAATCAATAAAACTAAGAAGTTAATGCTTTCACAGTTAATTCACTAAATAATATAAATATGTAATGAATATTAAATTGAATTCTTATCTTTTTCTACTTTTATAGGTGTGCTGGAAAAATAAATTATGTAATCAATTAGTTAAGCAAACACATAGTAGTGTCATTTATTCATGCACATTATCCAACATTTCGTGAGTAAATGACATAAATAACTATCTCATAATACATTAAGAAAAAGTAATATATTTTAAGGTTAATTTAATCACTTATATAAATAACAGAAAATAAATATACATTTATAATAAATTGAATCCAACAAATTATGGATAAAATGAGCAAAAAGGAAGTACATATATTAGGTATGGAAAATAATCATTTAAAGCTTCTGAGCAGTTTCGATGATTTATTTTTTAGTTCGCAAAAAATTAATTTCTTTTCTTGTAAATTACACATTATAGTTATAAATATTGCAATCCTTCTTAAAAAGCTAAAATTTATTTATAAATTGTATAAATAAATTATTATGCTACAGAATTCCAATTATCCGAATCAACGGTAACCGGACCCTATTCGGATGATTGGATCTTTTTTTAAAAAAAATATCAATATTAATCAATTATTCTATGTTGAAAATGAACATTATAATCAGTTAAATGAGAGCCAACATTTTTACAACGTCAATGTGCTCATAAATATTGTACAATAATGTCGAATGTATGTACAATATTATAAATCATTGCTTGCGCTGAATATTTCTACTAGAGTTTAACTGTTTCTCTGTTTTCAGGTAGCCAAGTCGTGCAGCCGCTTAGCAGTAAGAATTTGCATGTGGTCACACTCGGTCTGATTCTCTATTTACTTAAAAACAGTTTCAAATCTGGCAAAGGCTTCACTAGCAGGAATCCCCATTTCTGCTTCTTATTGGACATTAAGATCATTTTCTTCCAGGACACTTTCAGTAAGTTTGCCATCATTTGCAATCTGAAATCTATAATCTGATTCATAATCTACTCCTATATCTTCAATAATGATTTCTGAACATCCAGGAATTTTCAAAAGAATGTTTCTGAATTTATCAAGTGACACGTCATTGTCATCTTTTCTTTTCTTGAGCTTTTTCCTTTTCTCATTTGCGGTCTCTTCTTTAGTCTAATTCATTTTTCTGAAATTCTGAAAGCGATTCAGATAAATGGTGTTTTACTGTAATTCACTTATTTATGTATCAATAGTACAATTTCTTAAAAATCTTGTTTTCGGTTCTTGACATTTTTACCATGAAAAAAAGTAAATTTAATCAGTAATGACTTGAGTTTCACATTGTCAGATATTATGTGATGACACCTGTTCTCAATTTCGTGATTGATACCAATTAATCCATTTAAGTCTATTTTTAACTACCACCATTGTGACAGAAATATAATTAATTTTAATTTTAAAAAAAATTTAATTTACGATATAATTCTCTTTAAAGATATTTGAAATATAATCTAATTTAATAAACTAAAAAATATTTTATGAACTGTTACAGCGTCAAATTAACAGATGATTTGTAGATGATGACCTACCTATCATTTGATATAACGCAAACAAGTCACCGACAAATTTTGCATGGGATCTTCATATCTCCTATATAATATTGTACAGTGGTTGAGGCAGTACATGCTTTTGAAATGATGTTGCGAATAAACAGTTACAGATGTAATAACTTCACTGGAATATTTCGGAAAGATTAATGTGTATTATTACTGCTGCCTTGAAATTGTTTACAAAAAAGGGAAGTTGAAGTAAGTATTTACTAAAACACACAATTTAACAATGCCGTGTTTGATAATGAGAGGAATTTTATGTTACATCACTTTCACAGGCTTCCCGAATTGATTCATTATGATAAATGTGTTAAATAAAACGTTTTGTATCAAGTTTCTCATTATTACAATTATATTGAATTGAGTGCCTTGGCAAATTATAGTGATTTTAATTTTATATCAACATGGTTTTATAAACATGCATGTTTACCAAAAACTGACTGAAAGATTCACCACATTAACCAAACTGTTCCGCAACAGTTTTCAAAAGAAAATGAATGACAGTATATTTCATCATTCTTTATCCTTATTGTTCTAATTACTTAAGAAATTTCTTTGTTAATGAAAGATGAGCTAAGATGAAGTTTAAAGAAGGAAATATACCTGTGATATTGTGTTGATTGTCTTGAGATTTTATATTTCTAAAGTATAACTTTCTTATTATATATATATTTTAAAATATTTCTATACGAATTTCCTTAAAATGAAATTAGTACAATTGTCTTACAGTCTTACAGTTCCTTCCCAATAAGCATCATATATTTAACATTCATTATCAATTAATTGTAAGATTTTTTCTTAAAAACTGTATCTCAAGAAAAGCTGAATTCTTAAGAAAATATTTCCATGATATTTTTAAAGTAATGTTTTAACAAATAACACTCCTTTCATTTAAATTTGTTATTCTAAATTACATAGAACAGTGGTAAATAATAATTTATAAATTTTTGAAATTTTTAATTATTTTGTAAAGGACTTTTACACGAAATACTGAAAATGTAGATTAGTTTTCCGCGTAAAATATAAATTTAATATTTTTTATTTAGAGAATGATTTAGAAAAACTTTGATTATAATTTCAACTAAGCGTAAGTAACTTTCCACAATGCACAAGACTTTTGGAAACAGTGAAGACGACAAGAGGAAGAAATTTTCATGTATTTTTAACAATGGTTTTTTGAGGTCATTGAAAGCTTTCAGCAGAATGTTGTATTCAATGTAAGATTAGTAAGCAATACAGAGCCGTTATTGGATTACATGTTTGAAATAACATTCTATGTCCGCATAATAGCAACTGTGAACTTCTTGGATTATCAAAAACAATTATAATTGGTATCAAAAAGAGCAAAGGTTAAAATATTTAGTTGGGGAAAAAGAAATCCATTATTTTTTCGGCAGATGGCTGTACTGATAGATTTCTCGTAAAGTATCGATCAAACAATTTCAGATTTATGCTCGTTGGAAAGGTGACATTTCGCAGTAAAAAAAATTCTTTTGCTGTTTTTTGTTTGGTGCATTCGGTTGTGAGTTACAGGGTGTTAAAAATGGAAGTGAACAAAGAGAAAATTCGGTACATTTTACAGTTTTTCTTTGACAAAGGCGAAAATGCAAGCCAGGCGGCTAAAATTGTGAATGGTGTTTATGGTTCCGATACTGTAACAGCCAATTATGTGCAATTTTGGTTTCGTAGATTCCGTTCAGGAATTTTTGATGTTAAAGATGCACCTCGCACAGGTAGGCCGGTCGTCGAAAATGTCGATAAAATCGGAGAAATGATCGAAGTTGACCGGCATGTTAGCAGTCGTAACATCGCCCAGGAGCTAAAAATCGACCATAAAACTGTTTTAAACCATTTACACAAAGCTGGATTCAAAAAGAAGCTCGATGTTTGGGTGCCACACCAATTAACAGAAAAAAACATGATGGATCGAATTTCCATCTGCGAAGCCTTGGCCAAACGGAATGAGATAGACCCATTTCTTAAACGGATGGTGACTGGAGATGAGAAATGGATCACATACGATAACCCTGTGCGAAAAGCAAAATTTCTTTAATGATAAAAAATTGGCATCTAGGGAGGATTGTGAAAATCGACTACTAGAGTTTTTTGCAAATAGAGACCAGGACTTCTATGAGAGAGGCATTATGAAGTTACCTTTAAAATGGCAACAAATCATACAACAAAACGGTGCATATTTGACCCAAATCGGACAATCCGAAGCATGTTAAATAAAGTCCTGAAATTCATATAAGAATAATGGATTTCTTTTTCCCCAACCTAATATTAATAACTTTGGTGCGTGTGAAGTTCGAATTTCTTAGTGAACCATTATGCTAAATGTGTTCATTTAAAGAACATTAGCAAACACTTCATTGTAATTTATCGAAAATATAATCTTATAATTTGTAATAAATATTAATGGAAAAATATACTCACAATTAAAATACCATATATTTCAATATTAACATTAGCTGATTATATTGGAATGAAAATTAGCTATTATGTATATATATCATTAAGTTGCAATTTGTGGACCAGGAGATTTCCTCTAATATATTCGTTAGATAAGGTAGTAAAGATAACCATTTTTTTCTTTCATAATACTTTATTTATCATCTCACTTAGTTTATACATTTACATTTAATAAGATGCACAAATTTTACTTCATTTCATTGTAGAATAACAACATGACTGATGCCACTCAAAGCAAACTAAACTAAGATGGAAATACAGGATTAATATGTTGGATAAAGTAATCCACTATACTTGACAATTTTTATTTTTTCAAGCTCTATTACTGAGATTGATTGAGCAGCTATGAAGAGCACTGACATTATAAAATATAGTTTTATATTTAAACATAAAAGCTTTTATTCTTAATCTTTTAAGTATAAATAGCCGACATTTGTAAATTGTTGAACAAAAAGTGCATATTTTGTGGTACAGCATAATGAATATTGTGCCCATAATTTAATGTATAACTCAAATTAAATAATATTAATTTGAATTATATATTGTCACATTAAATCTGATGTCCATTATTAAATAGTCATCAGATATTATCAAAGGTAAAAATTAAAGAATCATATTGAAGCTAACATATTTACAAATAGGTTGGAATGAAATTATAAAAAAAGTGTTTTTAAAGTACAACTAAACTGTCTGATAGTGTTAGCATGGACAAATTAATCTGAAAATTGTTGCTTGATGAAATTCTTTTTGAGAAATCTGTATTTTATGAAAAATTAGAACTATGCAATTGAATTGATATGTATTTATATTGTTTGTTTATAGTCCACGGTAAAATGCAAAAAAAAAAAAAAAAATCTACCATTGACGCCATTGTGCGCACAAGTGAAATGCAATCTCAGTGGTAGGAAATTTCTTATCTTTCAAAAACTCTAATGAATGTTTTACTCATTAACTTATCTGCAGTGAAGCAATCTTTACTTATTTGAACAAGTTCATCTTTGCACATGGAAAACAAGAAGAGATGAACTTCTTCAAATAAATAAAAATTGACAAAAATCCCGAGAGATTTGTTAATATCCTGTTTTTTCATGTATGATATTTTTCTCACTATATCAAGACTTTAATTACACAAAAGGATATAAGTAAAATAAATTCGAGTGTATGAAGTTTGTAACATTATATATCAATTGTTTTGTTATCTGATATTAAAATTATTATATATGCAGCAGTCTTGAGGTTTTGCAATGCAATTTTATTGCCGTAACATATGATTCGAATCAATCTTTTTGTACAACATACTCCAACTACTTCAAAAATGAGATCTTCTTTGGTAATGATAATCACTCATCATCCAAATTTCTAAGGCAAAAATTATTTCAATTCATTGTATTGTCTCTGAGAAAAATGGTAAATATTATTGATAATTCACGATGCCTCTTCAGCAAAGGAGCAGATAAAAAATGCATTTCTTTTAGGTTACAAGGAACAATTCGTGTTTCTTGTAACGTATTTATTTGTTTTACGTGTTTTACAGCAATTTATGCTACCACTTGTGGTTTTTATTCTATTTTTAAATATTTTTTTTATTTCCATTAATCAGATAATACCATAAAGCTTTTAAAACATTGCATACAAGACTTCTATCGCTTTGATTCGCTCCAATAGTATCTGCTTAAAGTTGTATCAACATATAGAGAATATTGTGAAGTAAATACAAATAATGAGAAATATCTAAAAAAATTATATACATACGCTTTGCTTTGACTTAATTGGATTGTGTTTGATTAATTCCAGCTATACCCGAATAATTTTTGGTTTATATTTCACATAGAAATAAATAAATAAAAATAAAAGAAGAGGTAGAAAAAATTTCTTCCTATCCATGATAAAAAAATAATTTGTTGGTATTTAATGTTTATATGTATTAAACATTCTAAAAGTATTTTTAACAACTCTGATATTTAGCAATAAACAGTTATCATTTACAGTAAGATTGCATTCCAAATATGCTTACACCCCCATACAGTAGCACCATAAAATGTCATTTTAAGAGTTTTCGAATTGCATGTTAATCAAGAGAATTTAAAATTAAAATCCAAATGTTAGAATTTAGCTATATTTCTCTTCAAAATTATTTTTTTATAAATCACCAAAACTTTCAATATTATGAAAATGATTAGATGTACAATTAAGAATGACCACAAATTATTTGCAAAGAACATGTTTTCTAATAACTGTAAAATCGAAGACTCTTAATAAAGACACCAACACCTGCTTTTCTGAATTTTCGATTTGAAGCAGTGCATTCCCAATAACTTACGCTGATGCATTTACTTATAATGACAGTGGTCTTCATTGATGGAAATGGATGAATAAATGAAGAGGCATTACGTATAGATGTTTCCATTTAAAGGTTTCTGTTACAACATGAGTCCAGTAATTGGTTAACTTGTATTATTCTGAGTGTAACCATTCAAGGTGGTCTGAATATCATACGTACAGGATTGGAATCTTCGATAAAGATTTAAAATCCCTATTAATTTTTTTAAGCTAGCAATAGTTTCAGACAAGGTAAAATCAATGATGGATTAAACTTTATTTTGTTAGGGGTTTATACTCAGCGCTGAACTCAAGGGCTAATCTGGAAACTTAAGCGCTTTTAAACCAAAGACAAAATTTGTCATATTTAACTTTAGTCCATAAGAACTAAAATTCTAAATACATTACGCAAAAGCTTTCTGTTTTCTACGACATTATTTGAAAAACATTTACGTGACTTAAGTAAACGTACCAGAGGGGACATTTCTAAACAATACACGAAAAAAAAAAAAAAAAAAAAAAAAAAAAAAAACGAATGACAGCTTGAGGAACATTCACCAAATCTAAACACAAGTGGGTATATTCATATATAGGGTTCTTACTTCAGATTTAGGAATATAAATCTCAGTTAATGGAATTATGAAAATAGTTAAAAATGACCATTTTTGAGAAATTACATTCTCAAAATGTATCATTGTTAAATACCTGAAAATAAGGAATAAAATAACTGTCGCATTCTGTAAACGAATTAAACCCACGACAAACTACAACAAGCACAGACGTATTTTGTCTTAGAATAACATGTAGGGGCCATTTCCGTGGGCTTTTGAATTAATGAATTATATTTAGAGGATGAAGAAATTCAATTTCTTTTTCTTAATCCTTGTGGAGCCTTGGATAGAATGTTTTATACTGTGTTATTACCATCAGACCATGAATAGGACTGTGAATTACTTTTGTTACGATAGTGGACTTTTTTTATGGGAGTTTATATGCTGTCGATAAAGAGATAATGCTTGTTCAACTCGTATACCTAGCGAGAAAAATTCTTCACTTACAAACAAAGTGCTTATATTATCATTGAATTGTTCACATATAGATAGATAACAATGTAAAGGAGTCCTGGGATTTAACTATTGATTATTAAGTAAAAAAATCATTTAACATCAATAGAGCAATCGGCACCTACGAGGTGTTATGCTCGTCGGCTGAGGACCTCATTTAACTATTATTCGGAAAACAACTTTCGTATTGGTTGGACATTAAAGTAAGCAGAATCCAATGGAAATGGAGATGTATCACAGTTCTTCACAAAAATTAATTTAATTTACATTCAATTGATAATAATTAAGTGCACACTTAGTTTTATTAAAATAGAGGTATAATACATTTAAATTAATATTGAAATAATAAAAAAAATTAGAGGAAAAGAAGATGATATCATGCATCAATGAGTATACACAAAATATACACTTTTGAATATGAAGATATTAATGTTTATCATAAATTTTGAAATAATAAATGAGTTATACGGATAATATTCATTCAATGTATGTGAAAAATATTGACTGATGACGTTGATTCTTTTGTCCTTCTTAACATAATTTTTTTCCTTCTAGAGGAAAAAAGTTGTAGTATAAAGTTTATTTTTTCCTTTGATATGTGCGCATTGTAATGCAGAATTTTATGAAAATTTTGTCAGTTTGTGAGGAATATCTTTTTTATTTGGAAAGCCCTTGTTAAAGAACGTATTTCTGTATTAGGCTGTGAAGTTCTTGTTTGTTCATTTGAGCATATAATGATTGATGTCTTCTTTCTTCTATGAAAGTTTATAATAAATTGTCCACGATATGTTAGCAAGCAATTGGAAAATGGTTTTATAGATAAATATCTAGATCATCAAGAAGTGTAATTATCCAATGAATCTTACTAGACATTGAAAAGCTTCTTATTTACGATATTTTTGAAGTGCGATGAATGTAATTTTAAATTTATTATTAGTAAGATTATCTACAGTTGCCCACTTTATTTGTAAATCACAAACTCATTTACTATTGTGTTTACTGAGGCAAAGTTGAAGATTATATTTATAACTGTGTATCAGATATTGGATGTTATCTATAATAATGTTGCTATCTCCTCCACTTAATATTGTATTTAGATGATATGAATTTTCTTATTTGAAAGAATTCAATTACTTTTTCGAACATTTTGAATGAGGCACCATTTCTTTGACCAAATTTGAATATATATGGGTAGATACTTGATTTGCTAAAAATGAATATTTTTGAAATGGAATGAATGAAAATGATATATTTTTTGAAATGGAATGAATGAAAATGATATATTTTTTGGATTATGGAATGTTTTAAACTTTTAAATGTTTATTTCAAGTTTGAAGGGTTGGTAGCATATTTCTGATCAAGAGTTTTTTTGTACTATTCTTGTTGAATAATATTACTATCCAGTAACTTATTTATATGTAAATGAAGAATGCTGGTAATAAAATATATAAGTTTTTGCCATGGAAGGTAACGGTGGTGCAACAGTTAGAAATTGAGGAGTTGATGTATTCTTAAAATGTCTGTAGAATCATACATTTTCCCTTGCAGAATCTCTGTTTCATTTCTCGAACTGTAGGAGGATAATACCAAGCTTTACAGCTTTAAGTGGCAATTTTTCCACCATGGTTTTGTGTGATTTTAGTGATTTTTCTTAATAAACCTTATTTCTAACCAAATATTGAACTATTTACATAATTTTATCTTTTTGGTTTCTGATATGAGGAAGGAACGACATCTCGTTTTAAATAATTATCCGGAAGTATTTTAACACGTTTTAAACTAGAGCTATTAAAAGAAAGTTTGAGATTGTATTTTAAAGATATTCTTTTGCTTTTTAAATAAACATTTCACTTAAATTTCCATAAGGCTATTTATGTTTTGCAAATAATGGTAATCTTATATAGAGATTCATAGCTATTTCTTTTCAATTTTTCTTTTGTATTAACTGATTTTATTAGCATAGTATTGCATGTAAAGGCTATTATTTAGGAATGTGATTACCAATAAGAATTTGATAATGGTATACACTCAATAAGTTGGGTCACCTATTGATTCTTGAGGGAATCTTTTGTTGTTAGAAATTTTAACGTTGCTAGAATCACACAAAACCTATAGTTTTATATCATTTGAAAAGCTATATATGAATTTAGTAACGTTAGAGCTTTATTGCTATTAAGGACTGCTTACCTCTTGGCTACCAAATTGGAATAAAACGCTTGTTTTACAACAAGTGAAAATAGTATTGTATCTAATCATTTTCTTTGTTGATTCATTAGAAATGTCATTACGTAAAGTACATTTTCTTTTGAAATATTTAATATGAAACCCTATTGCTTAAGATGTAGATAATTATATTCATATAAATAGCATTTTAGCCTATTTATGAATAATTTTTATACTTTCAAGTTGTAGGAAGTAAAAATATTATCTGTCAGACGTCGGTAAACGTGGATCTTTGTTCTTTTTTACGAATAATATAATTTTCGCTATTTTGAAATACTTTGGAAAATAATGAAGATTAAGACATTTATTGAATAATGTCTATTATTTTTTATTGGTTCTGTACACTATAGTATATCTATGTCTATTCTATAAAAATCAGGAACTTCAGAGTTCTTCTGAATTTTAATATCTTGGCTTAATTCTATGAGTAAATGAGGGATGAAATGTTGTTGTTGGCATACTTAAGTTTGATCTGATTTGCTTTTGTTTCTATGCGTCTTCTGAAAGATTATCCTGTTTAAAATTTTCTTGTAATAGTTGGTTTAATAAAAATGGATGTGTTTTGATTAATGCTGTGTTATGTGAAGTTGTGATCTGAGTTGGGCTGAATGTTTTCTTGATAGGTATTTTTCGCTAGAATTCTTTATTTTCTAGTACAGAATTTTGACCAACTTTCTAGTTTTGAGTTTAGTATTGGCTTTTTATATTCTACAACTTGTTTCTTTGCATTTTGGTATCCATATTTTCTGCAAGTGCACTGCAGTTTTTTTTTGTTTTACTTCACATTAATTTTAAATAAATAGACCACCAGTGAATAAGAACTTCTTTTTTGGCAATGAAAGTTTGAAGAATTTATCTGTCTTCTGAATTTTCTTTATATTTTACTGAGTTGTTTATTAAAGTTCTGTTCTGTGATGGCATTTTATTTTACATGTTGCTTTATGATTTAAGTTTCTTTAAAATTAGGCTTAAAATTTGGTTGAAATTTTGATCAGTTAGTGATTAACATTGCTAGTTAAAGAAAGTTGGAATAGGTTTATTAGTTACTATAATTATGGTCTGAATAACTTAGACCATCCAAATTAGTCCATTCTTGAATTAAATTATAAGTATTATCAATTGTGTTTGGTTATCCGTTTCCAATTGGTCCCATAAATATTTAAGCAGTAAATAATTTACTAAATCATGTTAATTCAGCTGCTGGTCGAAAAAGTTTTTCCACTTTGTTCTAAGGCATATCTATAGTTCTTAAATTGGTTTCATTATTATTATTGCTTTTCAATTGCATCAATATTATTGCTTTTCGTTTATTAAACTCATATTGAAAGTATTGGTTAAGCAAATATATGTTGTAATGATTTCTTCCATTTCATCAATTATAATGTCTACCATATCCAGGGGTTCTAAAGACGCAGTCAAAATATTTAGAATAATCACAGGAATTCTTTGTAGCCCTAAACTCAGAAAAAAATCATTACTTACTCTACCATGTGAAAGTTCTTTAATTTAGTGGAGTATTTGTGAGTGTGACTTAGACTTTTCTCAATAAGTTGACAAGAGTTAGTATTTTTATCTTTTGATGTTTTAAAACTCAGAATTCAGTTGATCCGAGAACATTTAGCTCTTTAACCGGTTGGCAGTGTTATAAACTTGTATTGATACTGATTCAAATATTTCGACATCCATTTGTGCTATTGGTGTTGCTGAATATTTTAGAAAATCTTCCGTAATCGGTAAAATTAGAGATTTATGATATGTAAAATTAAGACTATTTTGTTTTTATGTGACATTGTTTTCCTATTGTTGTTGTTTCCAGCTGAATAACTTTTATGCAAGCATAAAGATTGTTCTCCGCAATTTTATGTCGAACATAATTTATGTTTCATTGTTATTTTTTATATTATTTATTGAAATTAATTCAATAGCGTTGAGGATTCAATTGAAATCTAGATACTGGGTAAAAATATGAAATCATACTTCTTATCATATATTATTATAAAAGGCCTTGTATAAGGTAGCCATTATTTCCGGTCACTCATAGTTCTGAAAGGAAGAAATCCTCAAGCAACAGGTTTTACCATTGGTTGAGCCTAGATTAAGTCATTTTAATTCTTTTTAGGAAGAAAAATGGACTAATTTTAAAATATAATTCATTTATTTACCAAACATTCAATATTTTTTAAACTCCAGGCAGTATTTCTCATTTCATGTTTCAACGTACAAGAATCAAATGAAAAATTTTAACGCTTAGGCTAAATGGAGCATTCTATTGAAGCTCTCAAATGATAAAAATGTGGAAATGTAGTCAAATATTTTAATGTATTTAATGTATGCCACATAATAAATTTATTGAAAGCAATTAAATAAAAAATAAAGGTTAATATTGGCAAAGTATCTTAATTGTGATGCATCATAAGTAATATTTATTCACAGAAATTTATAATATCTATTTGCCTCATTTGCTTGTTTTACTTTTATATTTGATGCTGACAATTTTGTTTTCAAATTTCGGGGTCTCCTAATTATCGTGAATTGAAATATAATCTATGAAATTAAGATACTTATACCACATGTGTGATAATGGTGAGAAAGAAGCTCATTAATTTATGTAGGAATATTCATTTCATTGCTAAAGAATATTTTTGTTGTAAATACTGGCAAATAAAACTAATAGAAAAAATGAATTTCAATGACACATGTGAATGAAGATAGTAATGTGAATAATGTGTTAATGAAAAACATTATGGGAAAGAAATGTACGAAAGAGTTCCAAGTTTCTCATGGAATGATTGCCTATGAATGAGATGAGATATTTTGTATTGTATTGTGGTGGTTTGATGGTTTAATAGAAGAAATAATGTATTTGTGTAAGAAAGAAGATTATATATATATATATATATATATATATATATATATATATATATATATATATATATATATATATATATATATATATATATATATATATATATATATATATATATATATATATATATATATATATATATATATATATATATATATATATATATATATATATATATATATAAATCTGTGCGTATGTGTGTGCGTGTGAGAGAGAGAGTAGTTGATTGTTTTGAAACACACAGTGAGTGAAGAATATGTGAAAGAGGGCTAAAAAGTACATTACGTTCACAGCTCGCCAAGTGAAAAAGGTAACCAAATGTAGTAAAATTTAGGGAATTCCTTGTCGTCAAATAAATTTCCCAAAAATTATTTAAACGCAAAATGCAGTTTGATGTGAACGAACTATCTTAATGGAGACAATTCGTCACTACATGTTGCTTCAACACTTTTCATATGCCAATTACCAAGTATGGATTATTTACATTACAAATTTGGATATGTGAATTAAAATTTTATAAAAGCATTCAGTTTGATATAATGAAGTAATTTGAAGGCATTTTTTAAAAATTTTGTCGTTATCAATTTTCTCAGCTTTTTAAAGCAAGTAAGCCGTTAAATATATATACACTTTCAAGATCATAAGCAAATCATCATAAGCATTTCAATCTTGAGTAATTAAAGAGATTTATAATTCCGATTTGAGTCCATTTCATTTTTACTTTCATATTTAAAGTTGTAAAATTTTATTTTTCAAATTCGATTTCATCTGAATATGAAATTAAGATCCATTCCTATTGTGAGATAAAGGAGAGAAAAAAAGTTATTATTTGGTGAGTGAATGTTTATTTAATTTTTAAAGAATATTTTTATGGTAAATGTGGAGAACAGATGAAGTGATCGAAACATTGTACTTCAACGTAATACGTGAATGGAGATGTTATGTGAATGATGTTAATGTTAAGCATTATGGGAAAAGAAGTGTATACAAAACTTTTGATTTTTCCAGGGATGACTTTCCGTGAACGTGATATAGCAAAGGCTATGAACTTGGATGAATCTTTTTCTAATAAAGTTATACATAATGAGCTGAATGTTTCAAGTGGTTGTTCGGAAAATATTTTGTTATGACATATGTGTAGAAGTTTATCTAACAATGGAAAATGATAAGTGGACCAAGTGTAATTGTGAAAATAGACGAAGTAACTTTGATAAACGTAAATTCAATAGAGGAAAGAAAATTAATGGAAAATGGGTCTTTGGATGAGTTGAAAAAAGACTGAGAAGGAATGTTTTATATAAATGGTTGAAATAAGATCAAAAGAAAATTTTAATGGTTAGAAATTAAATAGAAAGGCAAAACTTTTAGCTTTATACATTAAAAATTAAATAAAATGATTGGTTTTCTTGGAGAATAATTTACTTTGATTTTATTTTACCTTTCACATTTTGGTAAACTAATATTAGAAACTATCAATTCTTTGCATACTACAAAATAGATCAAATTGAGTAAATACAATATTTCACATATTTAGTTTGGACAGAACCCCTTAACAAACCTGAACGTTTGTTTCCAACCTCAAATTGTAACCCCATTTGCACTTCACTAATTTCACTTCAGTCAAATTTAGTAGTAGATACTATTTTGTAATTAATTCTTCAATATTATTGACACACAAATTGCAGTATATAGTTATAAAGTTCAATTTAATTTTAGTTTAATATACTCAGAATAGCAAATGACTTCAATCTATAAATATAGTTTAAATTACAATAAAATGATTAAAGAGTTACCTAGCTTTACAAATCAGAATTCAATCTAGATATCAGATGCCAATTGGTTTGTTGATAAATTAAAAGTTCTTTTGAAGCTACTAGATGTTAGTTATAAGGGTCTATTGCTTTTTGTACTCAGTGAGTCAAAATTCATTCAATTCACACAGTCATCAAAATTTGATTACTCAAATTTTGATTCTTATTATTAAATATTTAGATACTAGGCCTACTTACAAATACTTATTTGATTAACCATATTGTACTTGGCTCTAATTTGTACGTTTTTTTGCTATAAAAACAGTATTTTAGGTGTAAAAACTTTTAAATAATCTAAAGATTCATGTTATGGTATTACTTAGAGTAATAAAATTCAAACTTAATGATATCATGCAAATTTAATTCGTTAAGTCACCCAATTACTTAAAATGACATTTAGAAAAATTTTCATGAAATACTAACAGATATAAAGTAGACCTTTTGGAAGAAATGGAGCAATTAGCTGTATAATTGTCTCTCTAGTTGTTCATTTCAATAGTCCGTGAGTTTGACACCTTCCTCAGATGACGATATTTGTAGTTGTACTGATATGAATTTATTTTCTGATCTTATGAAAAATTGTTTACGGTAAATCATAAGCTAAACGCTGGAATGTGCTAGAGATAGTATGCAACGTTTAACTTCATTGAGCGTATCATCTAAATTAATAATTAATAGGGAGTTCATAATTGCACCAGAAATAAAATAATGAAATTAATTACTATTTAAGGATGTATATGTTGCTACGAAGATTTCCTGATTTTAAATGTTATAATTTTTACATTAGACAAGAATAAAAATTAATTTTTTTATTGATCTTAGAATTATTTCTTTATTTATTCTTTTTACTACGCAAATCATGATGGAGTTTCATCATTTTTATATGTTTTTAAAATTTTTGATTAAATATTTATGATTTTTGCATTTCTCAAGAATTCCCCCATGATCATGAAGATTTCAATTTAGAAATCAAACCTTTTCACATCGAGATGAAACATTTTGTACACCCTGTGATTCAGGTATCCTTACCGAGTTTACCGAGACAGCACCGAGCTTAATATTCGGTGCTGTCTTTATTTGTAAATATCAGTGTTTCTTCTATGATAAAAATGGTAATTTATTAAACGTATTTCTCCAAGAAAATATTTAAAAATGGCTCTAAGTATTTCTTTGTAATTCCCACAGATTATAGATTTCAACATTTAACATAGGAAGAAAAATGAAAATATATTTTTATTTGTGAGAAAATGAGAATATATTTTTATTTGTGAAAATGAAAATATATTTTAATTTCATATCAGTAATTTTGTTCTTATGTATCGTATTATACTTAAGTATGCATTTTTTCAAAAAATATTTTAAGACTGAAAATCTTGAGAATATTTCTGTCACCAATTAAATTTAATGAAATAATTTCATCAGTAGCAAAAATTAATCCCTGTAATTCATATATGATTTTTTTCAAAGAATAACTTAAAAACATCTTTTCCACATAAGAAATCACAAAAACATTTAATACGTTTTAAACTTTGAAATCTAAAGGAATTGTTTTTTTTTCAAAGTATGTATATTTTGAGATGATTTTAAGATAGTCATCCATGCACATATGTTTTTATTATTTTTAAAATAGAAAATGTTACGTTCAATTATAAAAATGTTTTATAATTAAAACTACGAAATATTTGGTTCCATTTGATCGAAGCACGAAATTAAAATATCATGATTGAAACAATTCTTGTTTTCCCTAAAAACCTAGTCTTTTCTAAGGAAATTAAAACTTTTGCCATTTATCTTTCATTTATACCCTGATAAAAAGTTTCTTGAATAAAAATTTCACTGCCAAACATTTTTATATATTTTAACTGCTATATAATGTAATAACCAAAAAAACCCTTATTTTCAAAAAGTTTTATTTTTTAGTGTTTTTTACAATTTTTTTAACATATTATTCTTGAACTTTGCATAACTTTATCATTATTTAGTTATGATGCGGCACTGTGTAGGAAGTATTTGTGCCATTTACAAAAATTTTATAAAATTTTTTCATTGTACTGCTTGAATATAATACTATAAACTATTTTATTTAAAGAACAAAAGTGTTTATTGATAATCGATAGTTTAAAATATTTCTTGTCTTACTTATACACATAATGTAATGCTCTGGTATAAGAATATATATATATATATATATATATATATATATATATATATATATATATATATATATATATATATATATATATATATATATATATATATATATATATATATATATATATATATATATATATATATATATAATATATATATATATATATATATATATATATATATATATATATATATATATATATATATATATATGATATATATATATATATATATATATATATAATTAAAAGGAATTTTTAGCATTTTTCATAATAATTGTTTTATTTAAGCACCATGTCCTAAAATTATGTAATAGATATATGAAAATGGTTTCCAGAATGCTAAATGCTATGTTTAAAATGCAGTTGAAGAGGTGGGAGTAAAGCCTAAGAGCTGTTGAAATGGAAGCATGAACGCTACACATTCATTTGCCAATTTGACTATAGTTAAAGTAGTAATGGATAAAGAAAAGGACCTTAAGACAGTTAACAATGATCTTGCGCATCGTGAATGAAAATTTATAAATAACTCTAAAGATTTAGCCATTTTACGAATGTTTTTACTTAGAATCAAACTGTAGATTTTTAATATTGAATACAATAAACTTTCAAATATTAGCAGAATCAAGCTTGATTCTGCTGAGAATCTTGATAAACTGATTTCGCATATTATCCTAAAAATATAAAGAAGGCAATAATTTAACATAAATGTATATTTGAATAGTTTATATACAAAATGGATAACCAATAAGTACTTATTTTTTGAAAAGTAATAAAATTGCACGTTTTATTATAAATTTTAGATATGCTCCTTTAAAATATTAAAAATAATCGTTTATTTGGCTTTTTCTTATTAGAAATTAAAGTTTTTTTAAATTTAATAATTATCAAAGCAGACAAAATGCACGCTGTCTATTTAGAATTTACTGTTGTGTTCAATTTTCGAACCCAAATTCATTAAGAGATAACAGTGTTTTGCATTGGATTGTTTTGTACAGTATTAAAGGTATTAATATTGCACTAAATTTAGTAAAACAATGAGTTGATTAATATTTAGTCTTGCGGCCTAAGAGGCTAATGGCGAATGTAATACATATTCAAAATTATTAACGTCTCATATTTTGTAAAAAGAAATTTATATCATTGTTGCACAGTATAGTGGTTTTAAAATATAATTACTCAAATGTTAGTATCATTCTATATAATTAGTTGTTAACTCACATCTCAACAAAATTATGCTGTAAATTTCGAACATCGTAAAAGTAATATAGTTTTAGATTTTGCAAAAGTTTTCGTATCTATTATTTAATTGTAACTGAAAAGTTTAATTGAAGAAAACGATTTAGAAAAATATTCAAAATTGTCCTGAAGTGTGCATTTAGAAAAAACATTTTTCCACGATAGATATATTTAATTAGATGAAATCAATTATTACATTTTACTTTATTACTAAATGCTTTGATTTTGTAATTTAGTTTCATTTATATTAAAATTGTATAGCAATTCCTTATAAAAAGTTATTTAAATGTAAATAATTGTAAGAATGTAAAAAATGGTCCTTTATATTCAATATCTTAGAAGATTTATTGCTAAATTTGTCGAGTAATAAGTAACATGTGTAATTAACAGATTATACATCTGAAAAAAGGAAAAAATTCGTCTTTGCCTTATCAAAACAATCAATTCCTTGTTTCTTTTAAGATTTAGATTTAAACAAAAGCCTTCGAACCATTACAGTATCCATATCTTAAAAAAATCGAGCTCTCAATTTATAGAAGTAAAGATAGAAATGCAGATCATTCAGCTCTGGGTGTAAAAGAAGAATCGAAATTTAATTAAGTAATTAACATGGTAAAATTAATAAAAACTGTTCTGCAGAAAATTAATACTTTTTCAATCAGCGACGTTTTGACAAAACTAAAAATACATTCTCTGTAATTGACAAAACAAAACTTTTTCTCTCAAATAAATCGGCAAAACAATATAAAAATTGAAAAGTAATTATTAAATATCGTTATTTTTATAGTTAGGAAAAGAACAAAAATTTTTAATTTTAAGTCCATCTAATGTTCCTTCATTTAAAAAAAGAATTATTGGTTTTAGTCAGAGTTTATTGCTGAATAAATTGTTAGGATGACTTTAGAAATTGAGAGTTTCAAGTAAATTTAATAGGAAATAGAATAGTAGAGCATAGCAATAGGTAAATATATAGAAATAATTTGAGTGATAGAGATATTTTAAAGCAATTTTTAAATTTTGCAGATAATTACTTTACAAAGAGTGCTATAAGTTTATAATTATCTTTTAAAACAAAAAATATAGTTTACATTAAATGTTGAACAATTAAATTGGTAAAGCAAAAGAAAATAAGTTACTTTTCCCTAACTTTAAATTTATTTTAAGCACTGTTAATACATTGTCTTTTATACCAGAAATAGTTTCTTTATAAAAAGATCAGTGTTTAAAATGCTATACCATATCTATAAAATGCATACATAATTACTAATCTACATCTAATTGTGAATCAACAAAAAAATTAATGATATATTTAAAGTTAAGTTTTATAAATATTGCACAAATTTGTAAATTTTTAAGAAAAGTTGTGTTTGTTATTTAAATATTTTATAAGGTAGTTTCTAATTAAAAATATTTTTAAAAATTCTTTTATTTAATATAATGGAACATAAAATAAATTTTATTTCATATTAATAAAAATCAATATTTAGAAATTTTTTGAAACATACTCTTCAAAGCAAAATCTCTCCTGTGGTATTTATTTCTCGTTTCAAACCAATATTACTTAAATCTTAGTGCAGTAAAACTGCTGAAAATCATATTTAATCTAGATACAAATTTCAGACAGGCGAAGTTAAAAATCGTTCTCTATAGATTATATATACTTTAATCTAGATTCTATATTCTTGCAATTTGTGAGTCCATCTATTTATTAGAAATAAAGAATTATTTTTGATCATTCCGTAGGGAAGTATCAAATTAGATGGAAGAAACTTTAAATCAACAAACAGATCAAGAGAAGACAAAATATACTCAATAGTTAATGTAAAAAATTAGTTTATTAAAAATTTTACTTCTAAAAATGTTTGTATATACATATATATATATAATTATTTAACACACAACTAAATTCTATTTCATTTTTTAAATTCCCTATTTAAATAATGAATGAAATTATACATAAAATTTAAATATTTAATATTATATTATTGTAATATGTTTCATTGTAATGAAAGTTACTGTTTGTATGGTTAACTATTTCAGAATTTTATATCGTTGAAATAATACAAATTGTATTTATAAATCATATTTTAATCCATAACAACAAATTGAATTTTAGGTTTGTAATATTTTTATACTTTCAAATATCAGAGAATAAATTTGATTTTATATATGACAAAAACTTATAATTCTTATAATTCATATTAAATCTTTTATTACATTAGAAAGTTAAAATTAAAATGAAAGTTAGGAATGATATTTTTTTATTTTCTTATAAGATTTTGCTTTAAGTGGTTTCTTTTTATTCTTCTTTATTTGCAGTTTGCCAATGACTTCTTGAATTTGGTAAATGAACTGTATTTGGTTAAATCCAACTGAATTGGTATTCACTTTGGATAAATGTGTATTATAAATAAATAAGATTTCTGTATGTTATCATTTAAAAAATCACAATGTGTGATATTAGTTAAAATCAATTTTTATTTCTGTTGAAGAAAATTTTATTCAATTTATTTATTTTCATATGTCACTTCTTTATATTGAAACTTACATATTTTGTATCTATTATAGTACATTCTACAAAATTCATGAATACAGAAAAAATATCTATTGCATTCACAAAAATATACCTACATATTTTCCTGGATTTATTTTATATTCTCTGTCTTAACATTATCTAACTAGATACTTTTGACTAAATATTCTCAGTCATCTTAATTTAGTATGAAACAAATTTTTAGATGATGTTGACATATTGTTCATTAATACCAGGCTATAAATCTAAACTGTTAAATGAAACCTAAACACGAATCATATTTTAAAATATATTCGAAATACAGGCAGCAATAATAATTTGAGTCATACATAAAAAATTTATTCAACTGAATGCTTTTTGGTTTTAGGATAACTATTATTTTTACTATAATTATATATATATTTGATTTCCTAATTTCTTCTTCCTAATTTCCTAATTTTATATTTCGTAAGAAAATAAAGTCACAAGTATTTTCGATAATATGTTTAATGATGAAAAAATTGCAAAATACATTATTGTAAATAAAGTAATTAAGCAAAAGTTAACCCAAAAACTTGTTCCATGTACATGAAATGTTGGAAAATAAATAGAAAATGTATTCAGGAAAATATTTTATTAATTATTAAAATTGCACAATAAACTATTTCAAGTTATTCTATGTAAAATTAAAGTAAATTGTTACTATCGCTGCAATTATTTTATTATAATTATATTAATTTAGCAGTTATTTTTACTTTAAGAACACAATGAGCACACATACATATAAAAATAAGAAATAAATTACCCGATACAGTTTATTTATTGTTCATTAATAGCAGACTATATGATAAAGCAGTACCAATTACTGTTAATATTAGACTTCTTCTAAAATATAGCAGATTGCATCCAGATAAAGTGATTTGAGTCTTATTCATTGAAAGTTTATCGAATAAAATTTTCTTCGAGTTTAAACCTAATAATGATCTCTTTTCCAATTTCCTCCGATATATCATTACGAAGTTAGCCATGTCGATTGCCACTTGGCTTCCTGCCCATGTTACTGCAAATAATACCATAAGTGAAATTAATATAGAAAATAAAAACAAGACAATTACGAATACATTAGTTTGTCTCATATCATATAATACAAATAAACCTATGACACAAAAGCATGATAAAAAATTTGCCACGTAAGTAAAAAATATAGGAAAGGAAAACAGCTTTTGCATTCTGATCAAATCATCAATAATTTTCGCTTTTTCTTCAAACAATTTCATTTGTTCTTTATCATTCAAAGCTTCTGGAGGAAACTTGTCAAGAAATTTGGTCAATCTTTTTATATAATGACAGAACATGCAACACATTCGGCAATACAGGAATGTAGTTATACATCCAAATACAGGAAAAGTGAAGCTTTGTAATAAAGCTTTGATGTATAAAATGACATTTTCTACATTCTTGTCAAAATTGTATCCAAAAGTAAAATATATCACATTTTCGGGATTTTCTTTTAAGTAGAAAACAAGGAGATAAGCATATGAGAAAAGAGTAAAGTATATCATAACCACAGTAGCAACGTATCCTTTCCTGTTTACATTTCCATAGGCACAAACAATATGTTTTAGTAATTTAAGTGTCTTTATCTGTCGAAATTTCATCGAAAACCATGAACAAAGACTACAAGATACAGCTAAATTCGTTATTATTAGTTCTTGCCACGGAATATTTCCAAGAAATATTCCAATTAAACAAAACAAAATTTGCTCTGTGATTGCATATAGTACTAACAAAAGAAATACAATCCCCATACTTTTCTTTAATCTGTATTGACTTCTGCTTTGGATGGAAAAATCACAAAATAAAATTTCAAGTAAGAAATGGCTCCTGAAACTGGATTTTGGCATTATCTTAAATAAGTTATAGTTTTTGATTATATTAGAATAGCTATTTGAGCTTCCTTAAAAATTGTTCAATCTAAAGAATTTGTCTTGCAGTTTGTCATAGAATTTTCCAAATTTAAATTTCAAAAAGAGATATAAGGTCAGAATATTACATCTTCTTATTCATTGGTCATTAAATTTAATCGATTAAACTAAGGAGTGGTTATTATTCTCGCAATTTTATTAACTAAATAATATAATTACGTGATGAATATAAAGTTGAATACTTAACATTTTCGTGCTTATAAATTGAATATAAAGCGTCTAATCAATAAGTATCCTAAATATAAAGTAGCTGTAAAAATGTTATGTGCCTTCAGTACATTTCTTAAGTAAATTATATAACTAATTTCTCCAAGAAAATGCAACATATTAAAGGTAATTTATATACCGCAGTGCCAGAAAAATAATTACGTTCAGAATAAATGAAAGGTTCACCAACATAATTTATGGAATAAGAAAAAAGGTAATAGATGATACAAATTTTAAACTTCTGTCTATTTTCGTGATTTATACTTTAATTAATCTGATATCTAAAGCAAAAGCGAATTTATCTCAAGTAAGTCGTTTTTTTATAGAAAAGAAATTTCATTTATTATCGATATTGTGATGTCTTTGTAGAGTAAATATTTATTTATATTACTTAATATCAAATTGAAGTACTTCTTCATGTATGTTTTCACATCATTAATGCTTCCAAAAATTATTTAATCCTGCGTTTAATTTCTCTAAAATTAAAAAAAGGTTTTAATGGTATATATTCCAATTTTATTTAGTAATCATGTATTCAATGTTACCACATCAGTAATAATTTACACATACTGAGATTTTTAAATATGTTTTAGAGTGAATTGTATTATAATACTGAATTTTTAATTTCCTTTAATATCTCAGAAAATTATACTTAATCTTATTATGAAAAAAATTCTAAAATAATTTATATTGTTGACCAATTTATCAAGTTTGAATTATTATTATTATTAAAACTATTTAAAAATAAATATGTATTCATAGTTGGAAGAATGTCGTAAAAAATATTTATTAAAACAATAAATTTAATTTTGTTTAATTAATTATTTACTTTATTCAATTTAATTTAATTTCTATGATTATATTTATATGAAAAGTAACCAAATAAAAATTTGTTCATTTTTATTGAAATTATGGTTTTTGGAATATTTATGAAATTGAATCATTAATTAAATAAATAATACTATGCATTTAAGTTCTTGAAAATGCTCCTTTTACATATTTTGCTTTATTTATACGTATTACATTTATTATTCATTTTAAATACATAATTTTTTAAAAAAGCAAGATTTAGAATTTCATTAAATAAACGTGATGTTGGTTTGAATATTTGAATTCAGATATTTAGAAATACCTAATACCATTATTTTCCCTTATTAAGATAAATTTAAGACTAGTTGGAAAATATAATTAAAAATCCTTCTTAAATTAAGTACTTAAAAGCGCTCAATTCTTTCGAAATCAAATCTAAAATGATTTTGGAATGTAGAAACCTTCTTACAGAACTAGCCACTAGAAACAAGGTGATCCTTGTATGGGTGCCAGGGCTCAAAGGTATCGAAGGTAATAAAAGGGCTGATGAACTTACTAAACAAGGATCGTCTTTTGCTAACATTGGTGAATAGCCTTTTTGTGGGATCAAATTGAAGACCGCAAAATCCAATGTTCTTAGATGGGAAAAACAGAAGATGTATGAAGCTTGGCTCAACACTCCTGGTCAAACCCACGCTAAAAATATGATCTGTAGATCATCAGCGAGGATTGCCTCTGAAATTCTAAGATGCTCTAGGCAGAAGATACGTTTAATCGTAGGCTTCATAACTGGGCACTACTATTTGAGAAAACACCTCCGTGAAATGGGACTGTTTCAGCAAGAACCTATCTGCAGGAAATGTCATAAGCAAGAGGAAACGGCCAAGCATATCATTTACGAATGCGAGGCTCTTGCTGTCCCTAGATTAACTTCTTTAGGCATCATCCATACTAGAGAGTTACACCTAGACTCCATTAAAGGGTTATTGGACTTTATTAATAAGGTGGGTGACCCGAGCAACTAGAACTTGGAAACATTGGGTTTGGAGTTATTGGTACAAAATGCTGATAAAAGCAGAGGTGCCCAATGACATACAAACCCAAATCTAAGTAGAAGAGGACGAAGTCAATTAAGTATTTTGTGCATAATTAATATGAGTAAAATTATATCGAAAAACGAAAATTATATTTCATGATTAAGTAAAAAAGTATTAAAGTCAACGCAAAGTATTAATTAAATTATTAATTTTGGGTTATTAAAATGTATATATATATATATATATATATATATATATATATATATATATCAGCACATTAAATCAAAAATTACAATACAAAATAATATATATTGTAAAGACAATCTAACCAAAGCAAAATCAGCTGAAGGAAGATATGCCACTATAAATTAGATACATGAAAATCAATAAACCTAGTACGACAAATATATATATATATATATATATGATCGTACTAGTTTTATTGCTTTTCATGTTGTATCTAATTTCTAGTGTCCTATCATTCTTCAGCTGATTTTGCTTTGGTTAGATTGCCTTTACAATATATAATATTTGGCATTGTAATTTTTGATTTAATGTGGGGTATTTTATATACAATACTTATTGCTTTATATATATATATATATATATATATATATATATATATATATATATATATATATATATATATATATATATATATATATATATATATATATATATATATATATATACAAGTCAGCCACGCGTTGCAGTGGCTGAGTTTTTAAAATACATTGAATCAATTTTTTACTAATTCTTGGGTTCAATCAAATTAATATTTTCTAAAAAAATTTATAATAGGTTCATTCATATGAGATTAAAAATAAAACGTTTCACCAAAATTTAATAGTAATAGGTAAAGTATCGAAATTTTGAAATTAAGCACAAATCAACATATACTTTCTGAATTTACATTTTATTCATCTTATATTAAATTATAGTTTGTAATCAGTGACTTACTTATAAAATATACTATATAAATTAAAGACATCTAAAAATAAATTGTTATAAATGAGGTAGATAACACTGACATCGAACTATTATTATTTTAATTTTAAATTATATTAAAACTAAAAATTTTTTCCACGGCATTATACTGAAATAAAAAAAATTAAAAGAATTTATCATTTGAATAAATAAATTAGATCAAAATGTTCTACTGAATAAATTAATAATTATCAAATTATAAAATAAAAATAAAAATAATAAAAGGCTATCCAGAAATACTTACATATTTTCGAGGTGGTATGAAAATTAGTAGAGAAAAACAGTAATAAATAAAATTTTATTTTACTATTTATAATATTAAAAATATTCAAACTGAATACTGCACAATAATAACACAATACAAAGTATAATTATGAAAATGATTCACGAAAAATTGTTATAGTATCATTATACATCATGAAAATATATGTAAATTCTATATTTAACCACTCGCTTGCGCGCGCACAATAATTTCCTCGAAGATGGTATAATCTAGAAAAATAAACACGTCGCCATCTGCCGAATACCTGTGCAACTTAGATGCTAAACCGCCATCTATTAGGAACTTACAGAACTAACCAAAAAAATAAAATAAAAAATTTAGGGTTGTACTACCCCTAACATTTAGGGGGATGAAAAATAGATGTTGGCCGATTCTCATAGATACCGGATAAGCACAAAAAATTTCATCAAAATCGGTCAAGCCGTTTCGGAGGAGTATGGCAACGAAAACTGTGACACGAGAATTTATATATATATATATATATATATATATATATATATATATATATATATATATATATATATATATATATATATATATATATATATATATATATATATATATATATATATATATATATTCTTTTACAGTAGAAATGCTTAACCTGATCTAACAATTAATTGTATATCCAAGCAGTATCATATCTCGTCATATCACATAATCTAAGAATGTGGTGTTTTACAGTTTGGTAAATTCATTTTTTATATCATTTACTCTTACATAGTTTTGTAATTGGAGTGTATAATATCGAAACAGGAATTCGGTTGATTAAAGAAAATTGTTTTGAAAATATTTATTGCTTAGATAGAAAGCATATTTGCATGGTCATGGTTAAATTTAATGATTTGAAAAAATTTATTAATTTGTTTCTATGTGAAATTGAGCGTATGAAATTACCTAATTTCGTTTGTATTTAAATTTGAAAATAATCTAAAATTTTTAAACAATCACTAAAAGAATTTGCTTCATTGTCCTAATAAAAATATACTCTATCCTTAATTATTAGTCCTCATTTACTTAAGAGTTTAGTCTTGTATAATAAATAATATGTTACACTAAAGGTTCAAGAGAAAGAAATACCAATGTACTTTTTATATCTTGAAAGTTTCGAACTTTTATAGGGTATAACGTTTTCATTTTTCAAAGTGCATCATATTTTTCTTAATTCATTTGATAAAATATGAGATATTTTTGAATTATTGACTTGCAGTGATATAATTGTGACGTCCTTTTATTAAATTTACATTCCTTTCTGCCAAATCTATATCAAACTTTCCTTTCGCATCAATTGTTTTTATCAATTGCGAATTGTATAGCTGGATTGATATTTAATATTTGAAAACTTTTTCTTATAAATATGGAAGAAATAATTAATATTAAATTGTGAAATATTAAACTTTATGAAAAAATATCTTACTAGTTATATTTCTACTTGAAATTTAATTATATATTAATTTAACTGTCTATACGGTTTCTAGAATAAAGAATTTGTCATCTTAGCTATCCTTATAAGTTTTACGTGTGGTTGTCTGGTAGTTTACACTACCGGAAAATTTAGAAAATAAATTTGTTTTAAATATGCTCAAATCTAATTTAGTTATGTATATAATATGCATAAATTAAATTGTTGTAAGAAACACCTTACAAAGAGAGTTTTCAAAAGTTAGACACGGAATTTGATTGTATTAATTTCCTGACATATATGGAAAAATCCTAAAATTTAAAAATTATATATGAAATAAAATTTAAATATCGATAAATGGTTTCTAGAATAAAAATTTGGTTAAAAATATATTGAAAAGAATTTCAATTTAAATAAAATACTCATTTAAAATAGAATTTAAGAAAAAAGAATTTTTTGAGTTTAGATTATTCATGACTTGAAACTATTTTTCTTACATTTTAGTACATATTTACATTATAATCTTTTAAATGCATGATTAATTGAAATGTTTTAATTTAATCATATATTTTTCTTCAAGATTAATAAAAAATGTACCACATTATTATTTAGACTTATGAAACAGTATTTCAGAAACATTATTATATTATTAAAGCATAAATTGTTAAGTTTTCTGATTTGATTTTTTTTGACATGTGTTTTAATTACATATTGCTAATTAATTAATGTCATAAATTTTATTTTCAGAAAAGTTAATTAATTTATTGAAGATAAATTTAACTCAATTTTAAATTAAATAAAAAAGTTTCTTTTATTTTGTGATTATTTTTTAAAATTATATTACATTGATATATTATTATTATAATGTTATATTAATCATATAAATATAAATGATCTTCTTCTTTGTAATCTCCATGTCTAGGAATATACTAGACGAGGTCCACGAGTCCATTTACTTTCAGAAAGTCAAAAACCAGCGTAGGAGACCTATATAGGTCCTCAAGAGACAACCCCAGGCACTTAAGGATATGTGCAGGTGATGCCGCTACATTTTGACAGTTAGGACAATTCGTTCGGGTGCACCTTGAGACCTCTCTCGAATGTAAGTCCTTTCAGGTGTTCACTGAAGAATCGGGAAAGTGTTGTCTGAACATATCTATCGCAATCAAAAGCAAGGGATTTTTCGAAACAATCTGCTTGATACCATGGATGACTCTTTGAAACGGGCCAAATATGCCTGTAAGCATGTCTTCTAATGGAATACAGTTCAAGATATGTCAGTAAATAGGTAGCTTATAATGGTTCTTCAGAGCCCTCCTTCGCCAGAACGTCTGCCATCTCATTCCAACATATTTCAACATGCGAAGGAATCTACTGAAGGTGCACTTCAGAAAGTGACGAGACCTGCTTAAGAATTGCAATTAGCGAACTATCACCAACTCTTCGTCAGTTTGAAAGATATTGAATGGCGCTACGACTGTCAGTCAAAATCCAAACATCGCTAAGATCTGTAAAGGACAAAACAGCGCTTAGCCCATCTTAGATGGCCATAAGCTCACTCTTGAAAATAGAACTGAAGTCGGGATTTCTTTTCTTTATATTGACAATTCCATTTGAGCATTTAATGACAACAGCACTACCGAAACGAGAGTCTTCGCTTTTACAACCATCAGTATAAATAAGCGTAGCTTCAGCGGGAATTGCGTGTATAGTTTTCAAGGCAGATTGTCGTAACAGAGTCGGAATATCTTTTTTCTTGGAAACTCGAGACGAAAGTTCCGTATGAAACCCGACTGTAGCGAGTCCCCCAGACGGATCTAAACATTGTTTCAAGGAATATTGTTGAACATTCAAGTCACCCAGAAGTAGAGCATTTCCAGATAAAATGTTATCAAAGATTCCAGGCAGATCACCATTGTTAGGTGGGTGATATAAATTAAAGATGTTTAGTGGTTCACCCCTCCACATAACAGTGATGCCTTGCAACTCTAAATCTGAACCAGTGGACACATTAAAACATTTGGAAAAATAATTAATATCTCTGATAAGGAAAACGAGGCTACCGCTTGCTTTTTCATGTATGTCTAAACGAATGATGTTGTATCCCTTAACTCTCAGTTGAGAATTCTCTTTCAGTTTAGTTTCCTGTAGAGCGATGAATATGAGCTCCTTGGTCTTCAACCAACTCCAGGATTTGGTCAAGTTTTGATTTCGCTGACACTGTTGAAATACCACTAATATTACATTGGATTGCTTTAAGGGTTCGTAATCTAGGGTACTGTAGATTATTTTTCGGAGGAGGTCCTCTTCCTAAACCTCGAACGGCCCCTTTTGAACCTGCGAGACGGGCGAGGCAGTATGAATTTCATTTGAAAGCTTCATGACTAAAAGATGACGGAAAAGGGCAGCCTCTGTAAGTCGATATAAATTATAATGATGTTAGTTAAAATGCTTTAATTTAAGAGTACATTTTTTTCCTTCAAGTTTACTACATAATTATTTAGAATTATAAAACTGTACTTCAGAAACACTATTATGTTAATAAAACATCAATAAATGCATCAAAAATTAAGATTTTAATCTTTTTTAACTGATGTAATGAATTAATATTGTTAATTTTTATTGTTATAAGCATTTATTTTCGCAAATACAGTAAATTTCTTGAAGTAAAATTTAACTTAATCTAAAATTAAGTATAAACCAAAGTTTTTATTTATTTTATTTTTTTATTTAAGAAAATTTAAAAATATGGTTAGTAAAATTCAAACATTACCCAGAATCTTAGGTAAAAAATAATTATATAAACTAGTTCTTTATTTGCAATATAAAATCTTAAATCTTTATTATTTTTTTATTCTGGGACACTATAAGTACTTTGATTATAAATTTATCTGAATTTGAATAATATTTCACAATATGCAAGAAATTTGAAAAGCTTTTGATATCATAATAAAATAACACGCCTATTCAAAATGCATATTTTATTCGTGGAAATATATATTGGACTTTCATAGTGAACTTCTAATCCAAATGGCCTTATTTACTATAAGTCTTGTGAGTAATGTTTTCCCATTATTGCATTACGTGTTTGCTACTGCTTTAATATCTACACAATAGAAACTAAGAGCTTCTCGGATAATTACAAACAAGTGTACTTATCACTAAATAGCAATAGCTGTAAATGCTCATAATTGTGGTTCGTATGAACTTTACATATTCCCAGTGAACAATTATGAAAAAATTCTTCATTTGAAGTACTTTAGCAAACATTACATTATAATTAGTGTTCAGTTTTATTTGTATAAACCCTGGAGTGTAATTTGCAATAAATATTAATGACAAAAGACAAATATAATTAGAAGACATCACGTGAAACTAATTATCCTCTGCAATGGAAATTAATTGTTATGTGTATCATTATATTAGAATTTTTGAAGTTGGAAATTTCCCCATTTGTATTAACTCAAGCATTGTTACAGTAATTGGTTCAGCAATTATGAAGAATAAATGATTTATATAATTTTATATGTATATTATAAACATAAAGATTCTTAATTATCAAGAGTATAGCTTAAAATGATTATGTTTGAATTGTAGAATAAATGTAAATATTTTATGTGGTAAACTATATAATATTATATTAGACATTATTCAAATCTATTTGAGTTTGATTCAAACCGAAATAATTTTCTTCAAAGATATCACATATTTTAGCAGAGATATTTAACATATAATATTATAATTTGCAACAGTATTAAATTTGAATATGATTACCAAATAAGTTTTAGTGAATTACGGTATTTTAAAATTTTATTGAAACTATACGATCAAAATCAGTTATTATGATAAGATGACATTGAAATATATTGATTATGGTGATTTTAACTTAATTTTAAATATGAGTTTTATTAAAAATAATATACCATAGTATTATAGGCTTCTTAAGAACAAACGTATTTGAATACACCCTATACTTAGATACCTGCATGTATACCATTTATTTGCTGTTGAAACTAGATGGAATATCAAAATCTACTGATGGCTGGAATTGTAATCAATCAATAAAATATTATTGGTATAAATGTTTTATATCTTATACAAATATCCATCAATAAATTATCCATTTTCTCAACAGCATTCCGCCTTTTCTATACAAGTAATCAAGTAAGAAAGGAGAAATTATACGTTTATTGGTTTGTTACTATTTAGCTTATTGACATTAATATTATTTATCTTTAAGTATTCTTAATTGGTTGGATGAAATATCATATATTGTAATATAACGATGTTTTTTTACGCTGATGTCCTCTGTATACAGGGAAATATCACTAAACTGTTAGATATACAATATGTCAACGTTGGTATCTTAAACGCAACTTGGTACATTTTTCATGAAATTCTGATTCTTATAGACTGATAATCATAGGATTAATAGTCACTGCAAACTAAAGTGTTTACTTTAGTTTGCTGTGACTATTAATCCTTATGATTATCAGTCTATTATTGTTTGATAATTAAGTACTATAAACAATTTATTATTTTGTATTATAAGTGTATTATGTACCTATCCAGAGACAGTTTTTAAATACCATATTATGATATACTTTACAAACCATTAATTCCTCAGTACTATTCTATAATATATATTTTTCTGTTTCTAGTCTGTAATTATAACAAAACGTAGAAATCTGCATTATAAACCATAAATAAATTTAATTTATAAAACTAAATTAAATATAAATCTTTCAATGCATCACAAAAATAAAATTTGAAAGCATTATTAGTGTTAGTTCAGAGTTTGAGCAGTTTTAAGACCTACTTAAAATTTTAAGTTATAAAATATTTATTTTCAGGGGATATTTTTTGAAATTATTATTTGCTCTTATTTTTTAATATCCAATATGAAATATAACAACCATTCCACTCATAGGAATAAAATTAAATCATGTTAGAAAAAATTACAAATAATAAAGAAATTAGATCAAAAGGTGTTTGGAGCTCAGCTTTCTTTTTGAAAGAAACTCATCTTAAACCAAACAAATTCCGAAAAATATCTTTAAAAACATTTAAAACTTAAGAAAATCTTAATAAGTTAGATGAAGGCAAGTTTTCTGGAAGCTTTTATTTCTAATAATAAATACTTTCACGCCATGTCAAAATTTACTTAAAGCACATTTAATTGCTATTCAAATTGCAATTAAGGTCATCACTAAAATTCTAACTAATAAAAAAGTAATTTGAAACCAGGAGAGTAAAGGCACAATCTTGATCGTATTTCATTTAATCTTAATTTAAGAAAATAAGAATACGCAGTTATTAATGGAGAAGAGAGAATATTTTTTATTCTATGTATTTAAAAGAATTCTATTCTTATAAATTTCATTCACTCTTATTTTTTATATAGATCTATCTTGTTTTTATTTATCGGAAAATTCTAGATTTTTATACCAGAATTTCTGATGAATAATTAAACTAATTTTGAGAAAATAAATCCGTTGATATTGCAGTTTGAAAGTTATAAATCAATCCAAAATATTCTAATAATTTTCTGTTTTTTTAAATTTAATCTTTTTATTGGTCGTAAATTTTACATTATTCCAAATTTTCTATGAGTATAAAATTTCTTTATCGGAAAATATGAAAAAATAAGTTTATGTTAATTATAAAATGGAGAAAATATGCAAAAATAATTTTTTAATGTTTCAAGATATAAAAAAGAATACTAGATTAATTTGTCAATGTACTTTTTTATTATTTTGTATTTTGCATATTATACAGAAATTGAAATAATGACCTAATATTACATGAAATATTTTTTGCTTTTGATATTATTAGGTTTTTTACAACATTTGATTCAACTTAGTAATTAAATATCATTAAAATGTGACATCAATTAATTATTATTAGAAAATTGATATTAATGTTTGAAGTTTACATACTGATTACTTCGTTTTTTTTAAATTTATATATTTACAATGAAAAAACAATGACAAGCGTAAAATATGAAAACTAAAATTTATAAGATGAAATAAAATGATCGCAGAATTTGAAATAATAATACTGTTTTCTTATAGTAACGTTTTATATACATATATTAAGTCGCATATAAAATATATTACTTTCGTAAAGTATTTTGTCAAATATATTGATAATTGTCAATTAGTTTGACATAAAGGTAAGCTCATTGATAAGTTAAAACATTTGATTTCATTTAAATTTGAGATTAAGACTAAGTCAGTTACAGTTACTCTAGTAAGTAAACATAAGCATTTATCTTATAAGCAATTCACTATCTAAATCTTAGTCTTTAATTCAACATTTTTGATCTTGAATCTTACCTTAAAAACAAATTCTGCATTCGTAGCTATAGGTATAACTTTTTTCATATAATCAATTCTTCTGAACAAATATTTGATCAATTTATCAAATTGTTTGCTTTACTGTGGTAACATTAACTTAATCTTACAAAAAATTTCAGTTGAAATTGCTAGTAATCATTCTTTACTCGCTAAGCAGATTTCTATTTTTTATGTTGGAAAATGTTTTTGAAATACAAAAAATGTAAAATTCAGATTTATTTTGAATGAAATAAATCTACAAACTTTTATTTACCCTTTATTAATTTCTGGTTTTAAAAACCAACTATATATATACTTGCATTTTTCGAATGGCTTTTTGCTTCTTACATTTCCGAATGCAATATTGTTACAAATATTTAGAAATATATGATGAAGTACTTGACAAAGAAAATAAAACAAGACGCTTTTACAAAGTTTTATCTTGGAAAATAATTTGTAAAAGTGTCTTTATCAAAATAAAGATTTATGGAATATTTTTTGATGCATCTAATATGTGTAGATATTGATGCCTTTATTGAATTTGTATGTGGTTAAAATAAAAAATCATTATTTTAAAAAGCTGTAGAGAGTTCTTTTAAAAATTAAATGATCAATGCGTAAGATGTATCTGCTACTGAAAATATTTACAAACGTTTCCTGAATAAAAATTAGAGAATCAAAACATTTTAAGTCACTACCAGAGATAATCATAACTATATTTTCGTAAGAGAAATGTTTGTTCAGTTTTAAAGCATTGTGTCTTTAAAAATGGAACTCAACAAAAAGGTTATTTAAAATGACTGTGATTTTTTTTCTCGTGTGAAAATCAATAGTGTTTGGATTTTAAGATGCCCTTTTTCTTATCTGCTTATACTTGCCTGCTCGATGGAACAGATTCTTTTTTGATATTGGAAAAATGTCAAGCGTAAAAATACGAGGAAGAACTGTCAAGAAATGGTAAGCAAATTTTTGAAGTTTTTGCTTGATATGCATAAGAAATGCTTGCGAATGCAAATAAAGTTGCACTTTCGAGAAATAAATCAATAGCTGCTTAAAGGTTTTTTAAAATGTTATCATTTTGCGTCTGAAAAAATCAGTCATTTTTCTTAATATATTAGTTTTTTATTTCAACTTTTAATGGAAAGATCAAATCTGAATTATTTTCATTATATAAGTTGTGTAACTAATGCAGTTTGATCAACATATG
Source organism: Latrodectus hesperus (assembly GCA_037975125.1). Taxonomy (NCBI): domain Eukaryota; kingdom Metazoa; phylum Arthropoda; class Arachnida; order Araneae; family Theridiidae; genus Latrodectus; species Latrodectus hesperus. Next base: position 43,475,770 of record CM075855.1, read on the forward strand.
TTGGCAATTTACCTTGCATAATATATCATGCTGTGTTTTATTATTCATTTAAAACAAATATTATATATCCTAAATAATATTTTTTAATATTTTTCTAGGTAAATTATTGATTACTTCTCAATACTGATCCCCTTTTACATTCATTTGAATACAGTGGTAGTCATATAGTATGTATCTTCAAATTCCATAACATAATAATATATTACATTGTTATTTTTTATTTCTAATGGCAGTTTATAAGACAGCTGTTTACAGAGTAGCAAATACTAAAACTAGATAAAAGAACAAAGGTAACATGAATTCAGATAACAAAACTTAATCCACAATAAATTTATAAGTTTTTCATCTTGAGTCGAACTTTCCAATTTCTCTCTTATAAGTTTCCCGAGTTCAATATAAAGCAATGACTCCAATGGTTCAAATGGCAGGACAGTGACGTCTATTTCTTCACAATTGGCAAAAAGAACTTGAGAATATTTTCATATGATATAGATTTTTTCAAGAAGACTAATTTGAACAGTAGCGAAGTCAAAAATGACAACAGATTTTTCCCTTCTCCAATGTAGACTATTTATGATTTCATGGAAGCATTTCTTGTATTTGTTTGCCTCTTTTATGTTTTTCCAAAAATCTTCCATAAAAGATGATTTACTTAACCGTTTGGCGGTATAAAAAGAAATTGGTTTATCTGCTATTGGTACAATTTTGGTTGCTTTTTTTGCCAGGGAATCATACACATAATTATTTTAATACATTTTATACTACTCGAAATAAGAGCTACTCTTTTTATTATGGGTTTTTAATAAAATAATTTAATTAGTTTATAAGTATTGATTATAAAAATATCTGAAATATTATCATTTTTAAGTGCAATTTATTTTCATTAATATCATTGAACTGATGTAATATAATTCCCGCACACACATATTATAATTTGAAACATATAAAACTGATTCATATATATATATATATATATATATATATATATATTTGCTTTTATATTATCCGGAAAATAGATAAGTATTAATAACTTCAAGTAACCTAACACTGTCTAAACTGACATATTAAAATGATATGCTTTTATAGAATTGAGAAGTAAAATGCAATCGAATGTAACAATGATATGACTGTTTTGACTGTTTTCATTTATGATTCAATTTTAAATTTTTGACAAAGTTCCCGTTTTTACAAACAATTATATTAGGTTTCATTAAAGAGATTGTTTATTTTAATTTATTACTGTACAGATCCTATAATTGCAAATCCTATTCTTTTTCCTTTTCATTTATTTAAGATATATTTCATAAAACTTTTTTTTTCATATTAATATTCTGAAATTTTTAATGGTTTTTAATCCAATGAATTCTAGTTCATGATCACAACTAAAAATATATATTTTTAATTAATAATAATTATAGAAAGCTATAAGTAATCTCTCATCACAACATAAAATAAATCTATATTTCATTGAACATAGGAATATGAATTTATTAAACAAATGTAGGCATTAAATTTCGTAGCTTTGTATGTAAATATAAAAACGTTGTATATAATTTGCTATTTCTTTTTAACACATACGATGTTTCAAATTATTTCTTGTTTAACATCTTTGAAATGGTAAATAAGTAATAAAATTTTAATATTTTTGATTGAGGCCAGGGTGCTTTTTTATTTACTTGATAACTTGCGCTGTCTTTAAGCATCAAACATTATTTATATTTCAATTTTTTTAATGTAATACAAACATTTATGTATTTATGTTCCAATGTCTATAACATTTTAAGTAAAATTCCTAAACAATGCGAACCTTCTATAGTATTTCACAATTGGTATAAAAATTGCCAGAAATTAAGCAATATGTTAATTCATTATTTAATTATTATCACTATGAACAATACTAAAAAATAACCACCAACAGAAATAATAGATTCAATTGAGCAATGAACAATCATACCAGTATCACAAGAAGAATTTAAAATGCTTTTGTTTTGATACCATAAGGAGCCTTGATCAAAATTTTATCGAAACTTAATATATAATCTTAATTGAATTTTAATAAATATCATTCTCTAAACTGTCAAATAAAATGAATCTATTGGAAAAAATCCTTATTTATTGTAAACGTATCTAACAAACAATTCATAAATGTTTCTCTTTCAAGAGATATAAAAATAATTCATAAATCAGATCAATATATTTGCTTGTTTACTCATTTTTTCAAATGTCTAAAAAGTGTATTTTTGTGTATTTTTAAAGTAATGTAATTTTTAAGAAAATGTGTATTTTTAAAGTAATGTTCATTGCAAATACCTAAGTTAGATACATTGAAGTTTACTGGAGCAACAACAACAGCAATTGTAAATAGCTAAAATTATTTCCTTCTGTTATGGGATATAGTAAAGCATTTTAGATCATTGATATTTTTCTATGAGGCTATACTAATTCCTATTCAATTGAAATTATAGAAGCATTCGACACAGGTGCCCTATAATCCAGGATGCCAAATTCTGCGATTGGTATTATTTTTTTAGCGGATTTCTTATGTATCTGGTAACCTCGTTTTTATTACGCCATACTTATGGAGACCTAAAAGAATTATGCAGAAAATTCTATTTTGGTAATCCTAGTATTTACGTCATCACGATACGTCATCTTGGCAAAACTTTTCATCGCCAAAAAAATTCAGAATTTGGAATCATGGATTATACAGAAGCTGTGTCAAGCATTTAATCTAATAATATAAGCTGCTTCAAAACCCACTAACTCTATTTGTTTAAAATTTATAAAATGTTTAAACATATAATTGACAAAATTAATTTAATTAACATTCTAGAATTCTTAATTTCAATGGCAGAATGTTATTTTGCGTTAAATTAATAACAGATTCAGTCCATTTCCTTTTGTCAATAAATATTAACATTTATATTGTTATCTACTTTTAAATATCATCATATTTATTTCTCACTGTAGTGTTTATTCGACAGATATTGTGGCTTGATGGGCATGCGCAAATAGTAACTCTTTGGAAATGTATGGATAGCAGACATTTCTTATCATTTGTATGTTTATATCATCGAAACTTACAAAATTGCAGTTGAAAGCGTTTCAAACACACACATTTCTATTTATGTAGGTACGCATGTAGCCATTAACGAACATTTAGCTTATTTAGATAACAGAAGATAAAAAGATTTCTTAATTTTTGCTTAACAACATAATACGACGCGCTAATAGAGATGTGCTCAATTAAGCAAAAAAGTTTTCTCTTGCTCAAAGATCATACAAGATTAATAAATTTACAAGTGAAGCCATCTTGTTATTATTGGTCGTTCACTGTTTTATATTTTAAATTAGTTAGCACTACACAATAAAAATTTGGCAGCAATTTGAAAAGCACACTGTGACACACCGAATGATAACACATGAGAGTTAGCCTCGATTGAATAATGGAATTAATCTTGAAACTTTTCAAAGTTTTTAATATTAGATGAAAGGTATCACATAGTGTAAAGTTTTTGAATAAATAGACATCATCAACAATACAATTACAAGATGTATATCTTTAGTAAGATTAATGTTTTACTTATTAAAATATTTGAGTTGATAGGCCACATATTCTAAAGATAAGATATTTATCTCATTGATTAAAATCATATCTCGTCTGATTGGCTTGTAATATTTATAACATTTATCATTACTATCCTCTAAGTGAAATATGTTTAAGCATGGAGACTCTTATGCTTGGTCCCTGTTTCTAAATAACAAAAATTTTCTCCCGGTAACTGATAAAACATTAACTCTGTGTTAGGTACATGGATTATGCTTGTACAACAACCATAACTAAAACAAATGCCTTTATGTTCTGTCAAGAACCTTAGTTCTATAAATAGATTATGCATATTTATATTTTGTGAAGTTTAAGGTACTTTTAAGGATTTGTATAAAGAATGGCATATAAGTTATTACTTAAGTGATTAACAGTTTCAACATATTGTTTTGGAAGTATCTCCGAAAATATTGATGATCAATACCTATAACCCATTTTGTAACATTTTAATAAAGTAAAGAGATAAAAAAATTACTCATTAAAATAATCAAGTATAATATCATAATTTTAAATACTTAGGTTTTATATAACTTTTTATTTTGTTATTGAAAATCCCACTAAATTCATAACTTCAGACTGAAAAAACATTAATTATCATGATTAGTCTGAAAATAACAGTTTCATAAATTTTTTATAACTACAGCTGCACATTTAACATTGTTTCTAGTAAAAGTTTCGAAAAAATATTTATAATCAATATACGCTCTCAAATATTCATTCGATGTGTTTGACATATTTTATTTTCTTATATTATAAATAAATTAAATTAAAATCAAAAATAGTTCATTTCAAATTAAATCAAGGGACACTTTGAATTAATTTTTAATTTCCTTAGATAGAAAGGAAATATAAATCTGCTTATAGGCATTCTAAGAATATAAAAACATTATGTATCAAAAGTATCTTAAATATAATGCTTTTCAATTACCTGTGTTTTCCATATTAATTAATTTTTCATAATTGAATCGAGATAATGATTCTGTAGGAAAAATCATATCAGAACTTTCAAAGTTAAATTATATTTGATACTCAAACAAGTAATGATTCAAGGAAAAGTTGATATATTAACAAAGATATGCCATTGTTCTCTAGATTACCATTTCTTTTGTTTACCTTTGCAATAAGCACCATGCAGGAAATATATGAAGCTGAATGTAAAAACTTCGTGCATGCATTTAATTTCGATCATGTTTACGAATCACATTTTAAAGCATTTCGCTTATCATTGATATAAGTGAGAACAATAGTGTATCAAGGCAGTATTGAGTAATGCATTTCGGTATCGCTTATGAGTTCTAAGCATTCCATATAAATAATAACGTTAAATTAACTTCACTGTTTCATACACACGCAACCAAACGAAGCATAAAATAAATATATGATATTTGATATTATGTTTGAATAGTTTGGCATAAATACTGCTATTCATAAGATGTAAAATAAATTGATATAACGTAGAAGTAAATATGCGAATGTTTATTCAGGGTCCCGTTAAAATAAATTTTATGATCCTTTGTCAAATATATTTCATGACTAAGATTTAAATTCAACGTATTTTACTAAGAGATATGGTAAATTTTGATTTCAAATTATTAGAACAAAGATACTATTTCACTGCGATAGGATGAAGCACAATTTAATTTCTTATTAAAAGGGAAGTAGGATTTTCTAAACCACAACTATTGTGATTAATATTGTCGGTTTGTATTTGATTTTGTTGTATTGACGTTTTAAAAGTACATATTTAAAGTATATGTTTAGAGAAAGAATTTTTATAAGAATTCAAAAGATGTGCACACTTCGGTTGACTGAAGCAGCATTTTATTCAGAATAGAACTGCAAAAGGAATTTTAGAAATTATCAATACATTAAATCTTATTTGTGTATTGATTTAAAATTAAAATTATAAATTTTTCTATGAATTGTAAGGAAGCTCTGATATTAATTTATATTTCCTGAAAACAATGAATGGAATTGCCATGATATATTTGTTTTATTAAACATTTTACAGCATTTTACCATGTATTTATACTAAACATTTTATTTAATTTAAATGATATTTCTTGGTGAAATGACAGAGTATTTTATCATTGGTTTCTTTGCTCGAAAATAACCGGAAAAGGGAAAAAATGTTTTTTTTATTTATTACGCGTATTGCAAGGCATTATAGTAATAAATTAATAAACATTTTAAATGTGTTTAAATTGATTTAAAATCAAAATTTCTTCTACTTGCAGTTTCGCTTTCTCATACAGAATGAATGTTAAATCAAAAAGAAATTTATTAAATTAAAAATAATTCATGAAATATTTTTGCATTAGTCGAACTAACATTATTAGATCTTTGGTGGTATTTATGCAACAAATTAATAAACTGTTTTAATTCTCGTTTATGTAGCTAAGTTAAATCCCAAGGAAAACACGTGGTAAATGTTTGGTATAACAAAAAATATACCAAACATGCTATACCAAACAATTACCACGTGTTTTAAATGAGTTTAATGTTTGGTATAACAAAAAACAGCAAAATATTGCTGTAATAAAATTTAGAATTGTTTTGGAATATTTTTCTTCATTAAAATTAGAATAAATGTCAAGCCAAAAATATTTGATCCTTAAATTTATATTATTTCGCCGCAATGCACTTTTATAAGAATACCATTATTCATTGCATATATTGTATTTATGTTGTTTTTATATTGAATGAGTCTTATTTCTTTAGACAAAAAAAGATTTTAAAGTATAAATATTGAACATACTATAAGAATTTTAGTTCAGAAAATGTTTTTATTACTGTTTTTAGACATTTCTTGCTCTATTGAATTACATGATGTGAGTAAAAAGAACACATATAATCACCACCCACTCAAGCCATGAGTAAAGATTGACCTATAATTGTGAAGTCAAGTACAAACCGTGTTTGTGATACTAAAAACAGCTGCAGAGGACGGAGATATCTCGTCTACCAAACACATATATATCATTTCTTCGAAGAACAATTTTATAGATAAGTGTTAGCTTATCTATAAAATTGTTCTTCGATAGCTGTCTCATCCAGTTGAATTACAATATGTTCCTTCTCTTCTTATTAATGCAGCTATAAAGAGAATGTCTTTGTTTGATCATATATATATATATATATATATATATATATATATATATATATATATATATAATGTAAGATTTGATATAGAACCAAAAAGTACAAGAATAGATAAAAAAATATTTATGCTTTGCAATACATTCAGCGCAAAAGCAGCTAAAATAAAGTAACCAAAATATAATTAATAGAATATTTTATAAAATTAATAATCAATTCACGTAGCCATTAAAATTGCTACACCAGGAAAGCGACACACCACACACGTGAAATTTGCATGACAGGTAGAACTTGCTGTGATATGCAAATGATTAGATTTTGAGCTCATTCATGCAAATCAGGCGACATCTACAATGTGTATAAAACCAGAGATTTGACAGCAGTTTCCTAATACCCAATTCCCGTTTCAACGTTGTTTTCGGCAAAGAAAGTTGTTGTAATGCCTCGTGTAAGAAGAAGAAATGCCTATCAGCACGTGTCTGACTTTAATCGAGGAAGGATTATAGCCTACCGAGACTGCGGTTTATCGTACCGCAATATTGCTGTTCACGTCGGTCGAGACCCCATGACTGTTAGCAGAATATGGAATCAATGGGTTCAGGACAATCATACGGAACGTCATGCAGGGTCTCAGCGACCCCCCGCCATCACTAACAGCGGAGAAAACATACATCTTATCCGCATGGTCACAAGGGATCGTACACCCACGTCACGAACCCTGAGTCGAGAAATGGAGTCATTTGCAAGGCAATAAGCTTCTGCTCGAACAGTTCGACGACGTTTGCAGCAGCATATATTGTCTGCACGGCGACCAGGGCTTCGGCTACCATTGACGCTGCGTCACAGACAAGAGCGCCTTCAATGGTGTGATCAGCGACGAACCTGGACGCGGGAATGGCATCACGTAATTTTTACAGATGAATCTCAGTTCTGTATACAGGACCATGATGGCCGCATACGTGTATGGAGGCATCGTGGAGAACGCGCATTGCCAGCTTGCATTGGACATCGCCATACTGGCCCATCTGCTGGAGTGATAGTATGGGGTGCATTCGATACACGTCACGATCACCTCTTATTCGCATTACCGGTACTTTGAACAGCAACCGTTACATTTCCGATGTGTTAAGGGCCGTGGCTCTGCCCTATCTTCGAGGCCTCCCTAAGCTTTGTTTCAACAGGATAATGCACGAAGGCATTTTGCCCGTGCTGTTCTGAACTTTCTTGATACAGAACAGGTTCGACTGTTATCCTGGCCAGCACGTTTTCCTGATCTGTCACCAATTGAGAACGTGTGGTCAATGGTTGCCGAGCGATTGGCACGCCATCATTCACCATCCACTACTGTCGATGAACTGTGGCATAGTGTTGAAGCTGCATGGACTGAGATCCCCGTACATGCCATACAATCTCTGTTTGATTACATGCCTAGGCGGATAAATGCTATTATTGCAGCCAGAGGTGGCTGCTCTGGGTACTGATTTCTCAAGATCTATACATCCTAATTTCCTGTAAATCTAATCACTTCTTCTTTCCACTATAATGTATGTGTCCAATAAATATCGTTCTGTTATTTGCATTCCTTCTTGGTGTAGCAATTTTAATGGCCAGTAGTGTATATATATAAGTATTTACTTTAAATAAAACAGTTACATTGCTTCATTTAATAGAGAAATATTTATTTTTTAAAGTGAGAGTATAATATAATATTAACTTTTGAATAAGAAAATCATCACACTTTAATTGAAAAAATTATTTGCGATTTCTATTTTGAAATTTATTTTTACAATCTGTAAATTAACAATGAATGATTAAGTTTATTTAGTTAATACATTTTGAAAACAGTTAATTGATTTAATTTCAGAACAATTAATATTGTTTACAAGCATTTCTGAATATTTTACATGAAAATTGGATTAATAATGTTAATTTTTAAAATTTTTGATTGATTTATTATATTTACATTTAGTGAATTGTAATTCATTGATGTATTCACATTCATTAAGAGCAAAAAACATATAAAGTGCTATTAAATTTATTGCAAATTTTCTTAGTTACAAATACTACTTTCAACATACAAAAAATTTATATAAAATGATATTTTTGATTACAAAGAAACATCAATATTTCAACCAATAATCCTATATTTTAGAAATAAACTGAAGAGTAAGAGTTCTAATTTTAAAATGTGGATGGAACTTTTTTCATCAAGTCAAAATAAATAGCTTGAATCAAATCCATGTACTCATAAATTGTATAGTTTTATTTTACGATAAATAATTGCAAATTTCAGCACTGTTTGAAAACATATGTGATAGATTCTATTTTAATTAGTACATTTGGAAAAAATGTTTTTGAATGTGATTTTTGTCAACTTTCAATTTTTGTAAATGAATGTTTGAATTTAGTCAGTGAAGTAAAATAAATGTTTTTGTTATGTTTATAGATGTAAAATTTCATAATATTGTTGTGTTTTCTTAGATCTCTAACTAGAATGTTTTATTTGGTTCCAGTTTTGTTTCCTAATCTTTTAATTATAACAAATAAATTTTTAGGGACAAAATTCTTGAATGCTCGCAAAAAGTAAACACTTTATTATGAAAATATAGCTGGTAACATAGCTATTCAAATTATGTTAATAAAATATTTAGAGAACTTTTTACTGCTTCTAAATAAAATATTTAAGATGCGACATTAGCGTTTAAGAAAATATTTGCACTGAGGATAAAATGTCTTATCTGAAATATGTTATGACAGAAAAGATTTTTCTTCAAAAGCTACCTTAGAATAATTTAAGATGCGAAGTGCTTCAGATGCGAAGACACTTTGAAAATATGCCAATCAGCAGATAATCAGTTTACATACCAACTTATTTATTAGTTTATCCACTTATTTCATTAAATTCAGAGAAATTAAAAATTGTCATAAATATTCTTTAATGAAAAAAGTATCTACTAATTTATGTTAAAACTAAATACAAATAAATAATAAAAATTTGCATAGAAGTGATTCACAATTAATTTCCAAAATAGTTTTAATAATTCCTATTAAGTAGATTGTTCTGTCATGGACAATTTAAAGTATTTATTAGTAAGAGCATTTTATTTAATAATATGCAAAAAATTATATAGGAATGATCATTATAAATAAAGAAAAAGAAAAAACATTGAAAAAACATGATTAATAATAAATTTATAAAAATAATTTTAATAATTCCTATTTTGAAGTTAGATATTTCAGTGGCACTTCTAGAATAATTTCGATAAATGTATGTAAAATTTAGGAAATAATTCATCGCTATACTTTGATTCAAATTGTAGAGATAGTTAAGGGTTAGGGATTTTAATAGTAGTAAAATAAATTATCTGAAGTATACACACAACACAAAATGAAAGATACACAATTACTAAATATAGAAGAAACTTTTTTATCAATGGTTATTATCTTAAATAACTTATCAAACCAGAAAATGCAAGTGTAAATTAAATGTTATAAATCAAATCATATACGTCAGTCAAATATTAATAATTAAATTCGCTTTTTTAATTAAAAAGTTTATATATAGACTTTGAAATAATACGTATTTTTCCAAGCCATTGTTGAACAAATGCATCGTGCATTTCTATGTACGACTGTTGTAATGTACGTGTACTTATAATGTACGCCTATTTTTGGCTGCTAACATAAATTTCCTTGAAGGTAAATATTTAATGAGTGCGAAATTTTTATGCTATATTTCGGCATTAGAGTAACTCACTGTGTAGTCTTGAATATACCCGTATAAAGTATTTCTGAATTAAAGTAATAATTTCAACAATATTTCAGTTATTATAAAATGAAGTGTGTCTAGGATGTATATCCAATGCAATTAATTTTAAACTAAATTGAATTTAACAATATTAAATTCATTTCATATATCAATTGATTATTTTTCATTTTTCATATGTATATGTCTGAGACAAACGAATTAGTATTTATTCATACTTACTATGATTTTTACTTTTATATAATTTTTTTATTTTAATTATAATTTAATAAAAATTTCAAACTGCGTTTAAATTACTTAAAATTTTAGATGTTACTTAAATGTAGTTTAAGAAAATTGTTCGCTAAATATTATATTTTTATCAATTGCATTTGGAAGTAGTAAATATTGAAGAACATCATTTGTATAATTTCTATTGTTAACATTCGGTCCTCATTTAGAAATAAGTACCTCCAGGTTTGGTGAAAAGTTTGGCAATAAGTTTTAATTTTTGGTAACTCTACAACTTAATTTACCTTTATGTAGTGGCAACACAGCCATCTTGTTAAATCACATATTTGTGTCAAAAAAATTCCCAAAAAATCATGGGGATCCGATTACAAAAATGTTTGAACAATCCTTTATTTAACTGTAACAAATCACTCAGATAAAAACATTATAATGAATGGTAAGATTTAAAAATGACAGTTCTTATGAATTTCTGATTCAACATATTCAGTTTTTGCTAAAATCTAATGAAATTAACTAAGTATATAAAGATTTGTAAAGCTTAAATATCATGAAAAAATTGGTTCCTTCTTGTTTAGATAAATTCATCTAAGTATGATAGAGTTAAAAAGAAAATCATATAATAATTACACAAACAACATAAAGAAATATCATAAAAGAGAATTGTTTCAAGCATTATATGATGAAGTTTATTATAAAAGAATGAACTAAATAATTAAGAATCCCCGTAATACTTCATTAAATGTTTAATTAAAATAAACTTCTGAATATTTAAGTTTTCATAATTAAACATTATGTTTAGCATTAACTTTTCAAACTCGGTTTTGAATAGCAATAATGGGTCAATAAAAATGTAAAACAAAAGTAAAACAGCATAATTATAAATTTCTATAATTTAATTTATTAGATATTTCATTAAAAATAAAATTTTTGAAATGTTTTCATTGCATGCATCCTGTAAAAAGTTGTATTACAGGGTTTAAATTTCCGTACCATGATAGCCTAGTGGTTAGAGTATTGGCCTTCCATTCGGAAGGCTGGGGTTTGATTCCCAATGTCGCTGAAGACCCACCGAGTACATGCGATATACGTGCTCGTAAAATCTGTTTAATCGAAAGTCCTGTAGTCGGTCCTTGAGCCGTTACCATGGGTGCAATGGTCTGGAGAAATTTACTCCCCCTTCAGATCAATGCCAAAATTGGGGGAGTAGATCCTCTGGTGCTGCCATCTATCGGTGGATTTGAAGAGCAAAAGTCGTACTTTCACCTTCATGGTGCTCTGATTAAATGAAAGACTCTCCCAATTGACTTAAATTCGCATAGCCAAGGCATAGCGTGCTTGGCTTGTCCAAGTGTCATTAGTAACAACAACAACAAATTTCCGTACAAAGCTTATATTATATTTTTCGTAAAATTGATTTAAGAGCAATACTAAGTGCCTTGTAAAAATAGGAATTAATGATACATGTTAACAATTAAAAGTAGAATATATTATGAGAGTTTTATTTTGTGTAAAAATGGGTGCGCGATTTAGAGCAACCAGAATATCCAGAACGAACCATATACAAGCACACATTCGGCTTCATATATCGCACGTTCTTTATCAAGTAGATTGTTTCATTTCATATCATTTATTTTAAAATAACTTAACCACAAGTTAATAAAGTTTAAAATTGATTTGTTCAACACACAGTATTTTAAAGTTATCAATATTTCTGGCGAATAACAGACCTCTTGAAAAATAAAACTGTACTTGAAAATTTTGAAGTCTTTTCCAATATAAAGATTTCAAATGATGGAATAAATAAAATTTCAGAGTGTCTAAAATTGAAATATCTAAGAAAAATTTTGAATTTTTTAGTATTTCCAATCGAAAATAAAATCAATTTAAAAATAAAAGTTTTTCACTTTTACTGTTTTAGGAAAATATTTTTGTTGATAGTTTGTAAACTCTATGCTTTGGTTTCATTCTAACAGGTATTTCAAACTTTCAATCTTCTGTCAATAAAAATGGGACAGGTACGAATGAAATCAAAAAAGATTTTCAATCAAATATTGATGATTCTATCCTTTGATTAGTACTTGTTATACATTAAGATTTCTTAATATTGTAAGTAATATAAAATGTTTTCTTTTATTATATGCTAAAAATAAAAGCTTTAAAAATAACAAAATATTTGCTTGCTTAAATTTTTTTCATGTCATAAAGTTAATAAATACTTTTAAATTATAATTTACTCCAAAGGATTGCAATAAAAGATGTAAAAAATATCATTGATATTATCTTCATTTATCTCTATCCAATTCATGAAAATGTACTGTTAATTTTTGTTATTAGTTGCACTCTATTCAGTGATTAATAAGAGAACAAAATACGCACTATACATTTAATATTTAATATATACTGAATTTGTTTTTTGAGATTTATTCAGATTCATAGTTTGTTCACAATGTGTAATTTTAGGCATTTAATTATTATAGTTATTTTAATTATTAAAAAATAGTTGTTTACTATTTTTTAGTCAACAATGTCTTATGTTAGTCAATAATTAAAATATTATTGAACAAAATGTTCAATTGTATTTTAATAGTAAAAAAATAAAAATAAACATAAATAAAAACTTAGGATAAACACAGGCATTATATTATTCTTTTTTATAAAATTACTACTGTTTTCTGTTATGTGACTTATGACACTTGGACGTGCCAGACTCGTTAAATAAATTTTTTAATTTATATATATATATATATATATATATATATATATATATATATATATATATATATATATATATATATATATATTAAAAATTATTTCATATCTTTGTAAGCATCTGCACTAAAAATAAAATTGAGAAAAGAAATTGTGAAATTGAAATAAAAACATCGCTATGTAACTGCTTCCACTTCACAGCATCTGTGAAAAATACGCGAAACATACGTAATGCGCGAGTATTAGCGATACTTAACATATAATATAGAGTAGCTTTCGCTTTGCACAGGAAAAGTATGATATCATTAAGAATCTATAAGTAAATTTAGGTACACCATAAAATATTTTTCGACTCTCTTGAGCCAATGGTGCAGGCTGCATTATTACTAAGCTTGTCTTAAATATGGTATACACGAAATTGAATGCAGCTTGACAGTTATAAAAATTGATATAAAATATTTTTACAATGTGATGTCCAGGAAATTTTATTCTGAATTTCCAATTTTTTATTTTTTAAATGCTGTATACTTTTGCAACGTATCAGTTGCCTGTTTTATACTAGAATATGATTAACACTTAAGAGTTAATAGGTATCTTTGCGACTATTTACAGAATTCAATGAATATTAATAAAATAATAATAAATGATGTGCTAATAAATGTGACACATGACATCGCGTA
>CM075855.1:43490361-43495361 GCA_037975125.1 Latrodectus hesperus
GGTATTATAGTTTATTTGTTTTGTTAGTAGAGACAATGAGTTATTTAACTGATACATTTTTATTTTATCTGCTGTCAAGTTTTAAACTTAATTTAAATTAAATACTTATTTTATTATGTCTGATATCAATAAACTAAACTTGTTCTTTTTATCTAAGCCTAATTATCAATAATTAATTTCTAATCCATTTGGTTCAAATAATAAAATGAAATACTTAATAGATACTTAAACCAATAGCTAGTATTTCTTTTGCTTCATTAAACACTTAATAAATTTAGCTCTGCTTATAATAATTCTTTGGAAATTAAACTAATTGTGGGTACTGGTAACAGGATATCTACCCACAGATACTTAAACCCTATTATATGGACCAACATATTTTTGACTATTCGTCGAAAAAATTACCGCAGATTATGCTACGCTTTTTTTTTCTCTTTTACTCGGAAAAAAGGTCTTGCGAATAATATGCTGCTGCAAATTATATACATAAAAATACAGTAATTGAAATTTCAAACAGTGTAAGTGTCATCATCAAAACAAATAAAAGAAAATAAATTGAATTTTTTTCGAGACAAATTCACCATGGGAAACTTAACCATTAAAACTTATCAATCCTTAACATACAATGCAGAAATTGTGAATAAAAAATCGCTTAATACCTACGATTGAGAAACTAAGACACTTGCACGAAGAAAATTGCAATATATGATTTAAATTACAGAGCAACTAATTGGCATAAGACTAATTTTTTGCTATGTAACTTAAATATTGTTTTAAAAGGCAATTTTTACAGTGAACATATTTCCTTCAAGTCTTTATACATAGCAAAGTAAAAGAGATAATAATAACATAAAAAATTACCAAATAGCTTATAAACAAATTGTTTTGTAAGTATGTTTTAATGTTTTATTTTATTAATAAAATATTATGAAGATTATTAGAATTAATTCAAGTGAAACTTAAATTACTTTAATAATTAAATAATGTAAGTAAAATTGAAAATTAAAGTATTGATTAAGCATTACTTTAATAAATACAATTTTAAATGTATTTTAACAAAGATTTAAGACATTAAAAAAATACCTATTAATGATTCGACCTGTTGGCGTACTGTCAAAGAATGACATTGGAGATCTCATTATGCAATTTAACATCTTGTTATGATATCTTCTAGCTGCTACAATTGTACCATATACTAATGCTCCATTTCCAATCATAACACATATTGCTGCAAGAAAATTTTTTTTTCATTTTATAAATTTTTTTAAGCTAAAGTTCAGTACTTTCTACAAAAACTCAGAAAATATGTTATTTTTGTAATAAAAACAATAATTAAAATGATATGAGGGGAAAATAGTCTTAATTTTTCTTGAATCCAAACCTGAGCTGGTGTCTTAAGAATTATAAAAACTTGGAAACTTATTAAACCTTCTATATATTTAAAATAATTACATGAGAAAAATTATGATAAAGCATTTACTTAATGCTAATTTTTTTAATTAAAATATAATTTGATAACAGCTAATGATGAAAATACTATTCTCCAAAATATGGCAAAATCTATTTAAATAAAAAGAGATAAATGGAAACAAGTCAAAATTAAATATAAACTAAAGTTTTGCAAACGTTTAACAGAAGTACTTATGTTGCAGAAAAAAATACGGCAAAATACAATGTAAGCTTATGCCAAAATTATTTTCTTTCATAGATATTAGAATTAGAACAATTAAAGAATAAATTTTGAAATTTTTTAAGGAATTTTGTGCTAGTTGCAAACAAATTGTAGCCATTTCATAAGAAAATTCTATTACATACAGAATCTCCATAAAATATTGTGTGCATGAAATGACAAATTTATATAAAATAAGGGTTATATAAATTTATAAAATAAAACAGATCACAATAAATGTGTATAAAATTAAAAGTACATTATCCTGAAAATACAAAACAGGTTATATTCCTAATAAACAATTTTTGAGAATATCAATTAATTGTTTTTAAAATTTTTCAATAAAATAATGTAGGTTTCTAGAATTAAATTTGAAAAATTTAAATCCATATTTTTCTTTTTTTTTAGAATTTTGAACTTATTTAGAATTTGATGATATTTGGATATCTTATTTCAAATATTTAATTCCTTTATTTCAAAAGAAAGTATTCAAAAAACTAAACAGCTAGTGGTTAATTTTTTATAAAATATGGGTAATGCATAGCAAATTAGTAGCTCACAGTTATTTCTATAAGTAAATAAAGCAAGATTATATTGATTAAAAAATAAAGATTACCTTGTGAAAGACCAATTGCTCCATATACTGATAATCTCCATGTTGTTGTTGATGTATTTTGAGTTGCATTTATATTAACATCTGAACTCCACTTACTCAGCCATATGTTACCAACTGTCTAAATTTCAAAATTTTTTATCAGCAACACTTAAAAATGTTATTTTTTTCAAAAATTAACAATAATTTAATGAATGAGAGGAAGAAATTTTAAACAAAGTGCACAATTATTTTAAATTAAACATAAAGGAAACTTAATACTATATTTGAATACATTTTAAAAACTATTAATAAATTTTTATTACTAATGAAAACTTTATTTTATGTACCTTTCCATGATAGTGATAGTAAAATTTTACAAGAAAATCTTATCTTTTACCAATTTATTATGCATAACAAAAAACTGTAAAAAATATGCATATGTTTCATTTCTAAATATTATCGACTACTTACTTCAAGAATTACATAAGACATATATCCAAAAATTGTAAGCATTGATAACAAAAATCCAACTGTTTTGATATAGTTCCAATAAATTAATTTATTGACCTACAATAAATAAAATAAACATTATGAAACTCAAGTTATGAATTCATTTAATACAAAATAAGTAATATAACAATTTGAAATAATCTAGCCATATTTGCTAAGGCTAAATATGTACTATTTAATTAATATAAAATTTTTTTTATTCTGATTTTTTGCCATTTTTCAATGTGTGCGTTAAATACTTCAGATATTTTACACAGACAGCAGCTGAATATTAAAGAAATTTTTTCTGCCATAAATCATGTGATTAACTTTATATGTAAGAAAAAAAGGCTTCTCTCCTCCTTCCTCTTCTCTTCAAAACTCAAAATGAATTATGTTGACCACAAAAGAAAGTTATAAATAATACTATAGTTGAGTAATTTTGAATTTAATTTCATTTCAATATTCTCAGAGCGTATAAATAAATGATAATGAAATTTTTTAATTAAAACATATATTTTAATGAGTGTAGTTTACAGTAATATTAGCTATGATACAATGCATTTTTTCATTTTAAATTTAGTTTTCTTTCAAAATACATTGTTTGTTTTTTCATTAATTTTAATAATGTTGCGATCTTTTTATATTGCCCACTATTTTTTTTTTTTTACCAAAATATAAATTTTTACAAACTAAAGCTTTCTCTTCAATTCAATATTAATACTAAGTAATTATATTTGCTTTTTTAAATATCCATGAAACTATTTGATCTTGCACTTTGTTGGTTTGTCAAATCTTTCAACAAATTCGGCATAACCTCTCACATTTTTCAAGTGCTTTAGTAACATCCTCCAATATTCTTTTTGATTTAAAGTTCATCAACTTCCATAACACAGAACTTTGTTTTTCCACTATTATAAACTTTTATTTGGTTTTTGTTTATCTAAATATAATATTTTGTTTAAATATACCAACAGCAAAAGTAGGACACTTTTAATCATTATATTGTTCTGATCTTTCAAATGTCAAAAGAATGACATAATAAGCCATAAATCATTTTATTTTAACTTTCACCATAAAAGTATTGTTTACAAAAAAGGTTTATTTAAAAGAGGCTAATCCCTAAATCTTTAATAGGATGAAAATGCCCAAAACAATTTCAAATCACATAATCGCACTAATGATGCTACGAAATTAATTTAACACAATTATATTCTGAGATGTTACTTTTAAGTGCCTTAGATGTTAATTTTAAATGCAAAAGAAACTTTTAATTTGATTTAAATTAAGTGAATAATTATTATTCACAATTGGAGGATCTAAAATGAAATTTTTCTTTCCATGAACAATGATCCATAAACATTGATAATCATTATATTGATCTCATGTTGCAAATGTCATATCAATGATATCTTTAGTCATTATCTTATTTTGACTTTCACCATAAAATGAATGGCTTTTTAAAGCACGCTTTCGACTCTTGCAAAATGATTCATGTATTTGAGAAAAATATAACTTTGCCAAACTTTTGGTTCCAAATCAAATGAGACGATGATTTATCACTCCAAATGCATATTATGTGTTCAAAGCCATTTCAGTTTAAACTGGCATATAAAACTATGATTTTGCATGTTTTGGCATTTGCAAAATGATCAATGATTTGTGAACAAAATTTTTAACAACTTTTGGGCTTCAAATATGAATCGTTGTCACTGATTTATCACTGAAAATAGATGCCATATGTTCGAGGCCATTCAACTATGATTAAACAGTTTGTGTAATCATGCACATAGAATGAATTTAATTGAAATCATTTGGGAACAATGGTTATAGCATTCATATATCAATAGATATTTTCTACTAACATTATCTGAACAATTTCAAATTGAATGAGTTGAACTTGCGAATTCATCATCCAAACTCATTGACATTGTCCAAAGCCAATAGACTAAAGTTAAATGGCTTGTGCCAAAGAGCAAGTCGACAAATCAATGTGAAAGAGGTTATTCAATCCTGGTATTGACATTTGTGGAGCAATTGATGTTTTCCAAATGAAATGTATCCATCAGTATTTGGATTGTGCATTAAGTGACACACAACATCTTTCAATATGGATATCATGTGTCTAAATCCAATCAACCATGGTTAAATGTCATGTCAAAAGGCAAATAATTCATGCATCTGAAACATGATTTTCATTCGTTCTACATACTAAGAAATGAGATTTTTTGGTACTTGATAAAGGCC